>JAPYZP010001115.1:0-24110 GCA_030522985.1 Torymus sinensis | reverse complement strand
TTTTTTGTGTTTGCTACTACCTCGTGTTACCCTTGCTTCGCTGTTTCCCACAGTGTCAGTGTCTGTATCGTTGGACACTTGTTCTGCATTTTCATAATTGCCACTGGGCCGTTTGATGTCTGGTGATCTGTTGTATTCTACTGCAAGTATAGAATTGAAATATTAGATTCTTGTGGCAAAACCAGAAAGTGACAAAGTATTACATATTACAATATATTTAATTAAGAAACTATATAGTTATCCCAAATATACATTAGATTCCGATTCTAATGATGATTTTCAATTAAAATTATACTTTTAATACAATAAATAAATAAATAAAAGAAAATATAATAAAATACACATTGAATTCCAAATGACAAGTAAAAATTCTAAAAAGTATAACAAAATATTCTACAACTTCAACTAGAAATTGACTATTTTTTATTCCCAATAAATAATCTTATTTAATCTCCAATTTCTGCACATTTATATTTCAAACAAATAAAAAAAATGTTGTTTTCCAATACGGTATAATCCTCTTATCTTAATCTCGCGAGCCGCACATGCACTAAAAATATATTCAATAAATACACAAAACTAACCATCTCTCAAGGGGAAGTTATCGATCCTCTTCGACAACCTGGACCTCGGATCATTGGTAGGGTAGGCCAGCATCGGCCTCCTAGCCGGACTATTCGGGTCGCTGTACGGCGGTGGCGGGCCCCAGAGCGGCACCGCTGCCTCGAGCACGCTGTACGGGCTGGCCCCGTTATTCTGCGCGTATGGATCATCGTGGGGATGCGGATGGCCGGCCTGCAGCACCGAGTACGCCCCCGCCGACTGGGGTCCCAGAATGCTGTACGGCTGCAGTAGCCCACCGTGGTCCATGAGTCCACCATGATGATCGGACTGGTGGTGCGGGCCCATGACCTGGTTGCCAACCATCCCACCAGCGCCGCTACCGTTGCCGCCGCTCACCCCGGCACCGCTGGCAGCGAAGCCGTAATTGGAGTCGGTACTAGGGGCTGGGCCCCTGCTGCGCGACCATGGCAGCCGCCAACGTCTAGGGAAAATCAGAGGGGCGTGTTTTACAATCGGCGTCTTCGATTTCCTTTTTTTTCTGTCGGTTGAGGGGTGAGGCTGCAGTAGGTCAACGAGGGGTGGGTCACGCTTGGCACCGATTTTCGGTAGGAAAGCGTGTCAGGGCCGTTCTGCGGGATGCGCAGTTGCTGTTCACGCTTATAAGGTAGCCTGACTTTAGGTCTTACGGGTAGTTTTATGGGATGGCCCGCGGCAATTTGGAAAGAATTTTGTCCTTCGGTGTAAAGTGACGTTATTTATGGCTCCCATTCAATTCGGTACTTTGATTTCAGATTTCTAAATGGATTTATATTTCTCTATAATAGTTATGCGATTGGAAAAACTTCACCTTTATTAAATGAAAAAATTGGACTTTTTTTACACAATTTGCAAAATTTAATAATAAAATAAATTTCATAATAAAAAGCATTTTTTCATAAAAAGATTTGAAAAATAGCTTTAACGTTCTGTATTCTTTTCGTAAAACTGACTTTGACGGATGATACCTATTCAAAATACATATAATGGGTTTTATAGAGATATTTAAAAATAGCTGTTTCTGGCGCAAGAAGTAAAGTATTGTTTTGAAAATAAAAGAAAATAAATGAGACGTGATACTTCACATGTTAAACTTAATGTTTTTCTAGAACTTATATATGATTATTCGTTTTCTAAAACAGAACTAATCCCTAGTTTGAAATAATGTTTCTAGAAAAAACATATTTCTTTTTCAAATTTGAGAAATGAAGGAATGAATATTTCTGAATTTACTAGTTTCCAAAAATAGAATTTAATTATAGCCCACAACATTTTTTATTTATCATTCGATTATTCCTATTTTTCAGCATCCTATAAAAACCCATAAAAAATACAAACAATAATCCCCGAATTCTCACCTAGACGGTGCGAGGTCCGGATTAGGCGTGTACAGGTTCCCGGGCGACTGTGCCCACCAAGGTCCAATGCCACCGCAATCGTTGCAGCAGCCGCAGCTGCCGGCCACTCGCTCGTCGAACGCCGGCCCAGCGCCTGGACCATAAAGCGAGCGACAGCGCAGCTCCAGCTGTTCCCAGTACATCTTCTTCTTCTCGTGGCTGAGCAGCTGGTAGACGAGCATGCAGGAGAAGATGCAGGCGAGGATGCCCGCTACGGAGACGCCGAACAGGGCGCGCAGACAGGCGTAAAGGGCGCCGTGCACAGCCTCACAGTGCGGAGTGCCCTCGAACAGCACGCCCGGGTCGGAAGCTCGCGACTGCGGCGCGCCGTAGCACGTACATGATCTGGAAGCGAGGAATAGAGTGGTTATCGAACCGCCACTGGAATCGCTGCTAATGAGTCTTGGATGTGGGTTGAATGTTTGGGGTTTCAAGTATTCGGATGATGAGGGTATTGTGAGGTAATGATTGTTTGAATTCTGGTAGATTTTTCGAAATTTCGCTAAGTGAATTATGTATAATTATACATTAAACTATATTGTTAATTAAAGTTTAGAGCATGTTATACTTTTTAATGTGAACCCTCTTCATTATTAAAAGATGAGGCATAGCATGCGATTAATGGTTCAAATTGCCACTTTAATATTCAACTTTTGTCAAGATGTCTCATAAATATGTAAAGAAAACTTAAAATATCGGATAATATGCAGAAAGTCTTTTATTATACATTATACAAGGGTACACCATCTAATGAACTATATTACCAACGATTTAGATTTTTATATAATATTATTTTACATTTAATAATTGATATGAAATAATAAGTGATTTTTTTCTAAAAATAATCATTGATATAATGTTTCAAATATATACGTTGTACTCTCAAAAGAATTCAGAAACTATAAAAATAATACAACAACCCTTGTATTAGCTTAATGGACCTTTAGCTCCAATTTCACATCACCTCGTAAACCCAAGTGAAACAGGAGACATTTCACCCAAAAGTTCAAGGGTTCCTGGAAACACTTCATATATAAGTGGCTGAAGCATTTTTTCCGGAATTCAAGGATCTCTAGATATTTTCTTGTTTACGTAAGTGTATACCGAATGAAATATCCTTTTACTTTATTTTAGGAAAAGGGGGCTTTTCTAAAAATATGAATAATTTACGAGTTCGAGCAACCAGATGTAGTGTCCTTATTTTTCCGTATTGCCTATTTTTTGCTCTCGACGTTAAATGGTAGTATGCACGAGTAAAAAGGAAAGAATGTTTTTCAATTATTGTAGAATATAATACTACAAAACGTATAAAATACTAAATTAGGAAATTATATGACATACTTATAATAATTTATTTTTACAAAAAATATAATCCATCACAAAAGTTCATATTGAAGTAAAAAATTCTGATACAAAAATTCCCATCTCGTGTACTAGTTTCCAATTGAAAAAAAAAATCTATCAAAACTCGGGCTTTACAAACTTCAAAGTTGCGTCAAAGCTAGGTGATGTGGTACAGACAAAAATAGGCAATCACGAAAGGGGGCCGAGATAAAACGAGAGAGGGAAAGAGAGAGGGAGAGAGAGCGCGCGCAAGACTTCTGTACAAAAGTGCACGGCAGATGACAGCGATCGAAATAAAAATGAGAGTACTTACTTCGCCCTGGCGGTGTAGACGCACTCACGCAGGCCCTGGAGCCGCGACATGTGCACGACAGTTGTGGTGACGGTTACGAGGACGCAGACGAGCGCGCAGACGACGCTCACCGAGCCGCATACCTTCATCTGTGTAATATCGAAAGAGAGAGTTATATAGATAAAAGAGAAGCTCTCCTATGCGCAGGTTGTTATTTTTAGGCTCTCAATGGCTCTTTCTTTGTGTGTGGTTTCGAAAAGAAAAAAAAAAGAAAAGAGAGAGTCGAGAGACCGAAACTAAAAAGGGAAAAAATAGGGGAGGGACGTGTGCGATACTAACCAGAAAACCGTATCGGTGCTTCCGCCGTGCCAGGAGCATCGTGAACAACCCCATGAATATCAGCTGCAAATAGAGAAAAAAGTAGATGTGAAAGGGAGTGTAGAGACACGTAGGAAGAAAAGTATTTTTTGAATGGATAATAATTGCTTTAAATTAAACTAATTCACCGACGCGGAATTCAGCTAAAAACCTGTTTTGTCAAGATTGTATTAAAGTAAAATGATGAATAAACCACTGAAAATCGTATTTGCACTAAAACAATTTACCGTGTCTATAACATATTGTTTGATCATTATGTCCGCGTAACACGTGCATCCATAAAAATACATTCACGTAGGAGCAATTTATAGCGTGGATGTTAAAAAAAAATCGAATAATCCTCGCTTTATCCGACAAGCGTTTTATAATACACCACGGAAACGCATCTCCCCCATGGAAGCTTTTATTGCAAATTAAATGCTCGAAGAACGTTCAAGTGTGACCTTTCTTAAAGCCATACATAGTGATAGAACTTTTTTTAAATATCTTATTTTACGATAAAATAATAAGAACGTCAGTGATATACAACTAAGTATGACGGATGAGCGAAAATAGCAGCGATCGATCGATCTTAAAAATATCATTAACGTCAGTTTTGTACATCCGGCGTGTAGAATAAATATTTGACGTTAGCCAACTATCACATTAGTAATACAAAATTATCTTACTATGTATAAATATAGAAGGAGAATTTATACTCTAGAGTATTTTTTACATGACTTTTTTGCTTTACTGTCAATCAGTATATGATTCGTACAGCATATATTTTACTTCTACTCCGAAAGCATATAATTATTCGTTACATAATGATCTAGAATATGAAGCGTACATATATATACAGCGTTCTTCGCGTGACGCCTGGATATTAATTAATTTCGAAAAGCATCACGACCACTCTCAAGCTCAATCAATTAACGGAAACTCGTCTTCGCGGCTATCATTATCATCATTATTATTGTTCCAGTTCGTGATTACTAACATGTACGAGTCTCTAGAGAAACGAATTCATAATATTTATTTTTGTTTACGAAAATTATTAAACAATATGAATATTATTTAAAAAATATATCCTACTAAATTATCTCTCCAATGCAACAATAAAAGCCATCATGAATTTACCATAGTGCCAGGAATATACGATGGCACGGTCTCGAAGAGAGCCAGGCTGGCCGTGTGCGCCGAGAGCACAGCGTGCACGGCGAGGAAGAGGCTGCCAACGGCAGCGCTGAGGCCACCGCAGAGCCAGCACAGCACCACGTATTTCTTGCAGCAGCCGCCGCCTCCACTGCTACCGACGCCTCCGCCGCTTCCCACATGACCTGAAAATTCAAAGGGTCGCCGTTAAGATCTTCGCTTTTGAGATATACCGTGTATGTGTGTACTTTGGAGCATTCGGTTCGAGTGTAAGATGACGAGTTGGAGTGGTGTAGCTGTTTCTGTACATTGGTTTCGTGAAGGAGAGTTGGGAACTGGGATTTTATTTTTAGTTTGATCCTCTAAAAGGATTATTCGGGCTTGAGCTCGGAATAGATGAAATATTTCCAGAGCAAATTCAATCCATTGCAGACGGTTGAAATAAAGCATAGCATAATACTAATAAACTTTGATTAAACTGTTGCGTTTGAACTATAATGAAATTCCTACCCATCTAGTATAGATATCATGCTTGAAAATCCTATTTTATATCTAGAGCTTGTACATATTTGTTGAAATTCCCGACAAGCGGAAATTCAAACCCACATGCCAATTTACCACGCAAATAAAAGAAAAAATTACCCTTGGAAGCGATCATTCTCCCCGAATCACACGCGCGACTTATTGCAGCCGCTCTTCCAATTCTCGGATCTTCCAGCCGCAACCGGCCACGAGACATTTGGAAAAACCGAGAGAAAACCCAGCCGTTGTCGCCGGCGGTCACACTATAACTCGCGCATGCGTCTCTCCTCGCGCGGGGACGACTCGTTTACTCGTATGCGCGAGCGGTCCATGCGGACAAAACGCGAACACAGACGAAGGGAGAGAAAGAGAGAGACAGAGAGCGAGAGTGAGAGAAAAACGAAACACACGCGACAAAAGCGCGAAGGAAATCGAAACGAATGCCGACGGGGTAGCACACGCGCATTGTTCCCACCCGTGGCTTTGTGTTGAAACTCTGCGGGTTGTTTTTTCTTCTCTCTCTTTCTCCCTCTCTGCACCCCTGAAAATTCCTCTCCCCTCGATTCCACGTGCTCCCCAAGATTCCCCATTGTCGGGATGACCGAACAAGAAGAAGAAGAAGAAGATGCGAGAGGAGAATGGGGCGCACACGTGAGGACGGGAGGGGGAAGTCCCTCGAAACAACTTTCTTCTCAGGTATACATGTATGTCGTGGGGCCGTATTCATCGGGCCACCGATTTTCTGGAAAAACGGAGACAGAGAAGAAAAGCGTCGATTCTTCTCCTTACCCTCCCACTCCTCGGAAGGAAAAATCGCCCCAACATCCGCAGTCTCGCGACGTCGTCTTTCTTCTCCCTCGGCCCGGCGTCCACACGTGGGAAGGGGGCGAGAAAGGCAAGTGTGGGAAAAGCCCGATCCACACGCGAAATCGTCCCCGCAGGTGCGCCGATACACGTAAACACACACGTGAATGTATGCGCAGTCACGAGAAAAGTAGGCCTTTTGTGGGCGTGTGTGCATAGAGAGTCGCTGGAGCCACCCCCTCTCGGCGAAAATTGACCTGCCATTGATTTATCGGGGTTTCCACACTCTCGGGAAACAGGTGGCTGACTCGAAAAGGGGCCTTGATTAACATCGTCCCGCTTTTTCTCGCGCTCGCGCAGGTACGCGCGCTTTATTGGCTTCTCTTCCGGCGACGCGTGTTTCATCGCATTCCGACGCGAGATTTTCCCGATTGCGTTCCCTCCCTCTCTCTCTCCCTCTCTCACGTGGCTTTTGTGCCTTTTAAAATAATTCGAGGGGCGGCTTTCAATGATTACTCCGGTTCGCGAGTTCCGAGGCGGAGCATCCGCGCGGCTGCAGAGTTGTGAAAGATTAAAAGTTTTATTATGTCCCGAAGGATGTGACTTTACAATGCGCCCGGGATTGTATGATACGAGAGGCAACAATGCGCCGTGTATTGTGCTCAACGACTTCCGCTAGATTTACCCGTTTCAAAGAAAGAAAAATATTGCAAAGCCCCGTCGCGGCGATGCAGCCACGCGAAACCAATTAAGTTGGAAAAAAACAAACACCTTTTTTTAGCTGCTTATCAGCGTTGCGAATAGCCGGGAAATTCAAAATTATTATATATAAGGTAAAAAAACAGCCTGATTGATGATGCGATAAGTAATTTGATTGAATAACACGAATGCAGTATACTCGGAATATGTAGTTCAAGTATCGGATTGGTATAAAAGATAACTATATTTGAATAAAGGCACATATTATATAATATAGTTATTCGAGGTATGGAAATAATATGCAGGATATACATTTAATTCGACCTTAATCAATTTAAATTGCTTTAAATCATATTTATGAATTTATAATCCTTTGAACTGATCAGCCCTTGGAAGATAATCCGGGACGCTTATTTCAATTAAGTTGGATTTAGCAACAGTCAACACAATTAAGATACTCAGCCTGCGTCAATATTAGAGCTATTGGATATATATCTGCGAGTATCACTCTACATGCTAGTGCGCTTTTGCTGGGGATTTCGGATATTTGAAATTTCGATGTGGGGAATTCCTTTTGGGCGCAGTATTTGATTACGAAATTATTATTTAGTTACGAGATAGCTATATTAATTGCTGTTTACAGCCACTAAACATTGACATGCAAATTTGATATATCAATTTACAATTCATTGGCACAGCATGTTTCAATGAGATTGTGAACATTCAGTTTTACTATAGCAAGCAGTTGCTAATGTTGCTAATTATAACGTATAATAAACTTCTAATAAAATAAATAGGATAAGTTTTAAATTTCCCAATACAAATTTAAAATAAACTGAAGGTGACATAAAAATGATAAAAGAAAACTACATAGTTTGTTGTCATAAAATAGATTATTATCTTATAAAACTATACAATCGAAATAATAATTATAGCATTACTTTAAAAAAAAAGAATATAATATTAAGTATACCACAATAATTTGCTGCAAAAAAATATTAAGATACTATAAAATAAACTGTAAAATTAAAATAAGATAATTTACAGGCGTCTTTGAACTTTTTCACCATTCACGAATATTTCAAAGAGACAAACTCGAGACAAACGAACTACGGACGAGAGCACAACAACAGAACAATGACATTTATAGTGCGAGGTAAAAACAACAGCACCTGGAAGCGTGATCCTTGACGGGAACCTACCGCAAGCGTGCGAGCACCTCCTAGCCGCTCTCGCGTTCTCCAGGAAGCGATTGGCGACCGCGGCGGCGGCCGCGTGGTGATGCGCCGAAAAGTGATGGGAGTAAGACTGTGCAGCCTGCAGGTGCGAGGCCATGGCGAAGGCGTCCGCGTAGCCGGTAGGCTCGACGACCGGCGCTGGGGCCGGCGGAGGATGTGGCACCGCCGCAGCCGCCGCAGCCGTGGCTGGGTACGAGCTGCCAAAGCGGCAGCGCACAATGTGCAGTATCGGAAAGCCTCGGTCCATCCTTTTATCCCGGCGCGAGAGACGCGCGTGGGTCGACGTCGACGTCGTCGCCGTCGTCGTTGTCGTAGTCGAGCGTCAGTGAGTCTGCCGGAGCGCGAGAGCAAAAGAGAGATAGATAGAGAGAGAGTGTGAGTGAGCGCGCGCGCGAGCGCTCAGCTCGGCTCTCTAATCGATATGCCGCCGCCGCTGCCACCGCCGCCACCACCGACGTCGCTCTCTCGCATGTGTGCACGCGCGCTCAGGAGGAAATATACCGAGCGGCTCTTTTTTCTCTCTCTCTCTCTCTCTCCCCGTGTATAACAGGGGATGAGAGGAGAGTGAAAGAGAGTGAGAGAGAGAAAGCTTTCCCGGTTTATAGGGAGATTATGACGTTGACGATTACGTCGATTGATGAGGCGGCTCTGGAGCTTTATTGAGTGTGACGTATGCGCGGACTGTAGTGGCTCGTGTTATTTATTGGCACTCGCAAGGTATTTTTATTTTTTGGTTATAGTTTTTATTGCGTGTCTCATCGGCTGAAAGAGTTAAGGCCATAACGAGTCATTAAAATCAACGGAAATATTTTCGCGACGGAATCGAGAGGTTAAAAAATGTATTAATCCCGGGCGATAAAACGTGGCATTGAACGAATTGACAAACCTAGCGGGAAAATATTATGATCTAGGGTGTAAGACCCTTGACATCATTATCGAAAAAGCGTAAAAATAAGTTCAAGATTGATCCGAAACAGTGTCAACTAGATGCTCGCCTCACTGTTAATTAAAAGAGCAACAGCGTTAAACTTGAAAGCCAAGTACAATGCTACTATAACTATCGATTATCCATAACTATAGTTAATTGTAACAAGTTCGTTTATAACAACACAAACAAACTTTGTCGACAGAGTCACCAGAGCCACCTGCTTTTCGATAATTCCCACCAACTTTTCCCAATAACAATTATAGATACAATATTTATCCTGTCCGCGCATCCCCGCGAGGCCATCCGCGCAGCTCCATTTTCCCTCTCGCCCACTCTCTTTTCCGCACTCGGGTCCTCTCGTAAAGCCACAAAAAAACGCAACGAACTATATGTACTACAATCAGTCGATCCTTCAATTCTCGTCGCCGGGTCAATATCGCCTCTCGAAAATGGCATTCCACATCGAAAACTGAAAGCCGAAAGCCAGAAGCATGGTCGACTATATATCGCACAGTAGGACGTCCTGCAGAATCGTCCTAGCTTCAAGCATCCCGCAGCGTCACAACAACTTTCACTGTCCGCCGCGCATCCATCCTATCGCAACAGACGACAGCAGCTTACAGCGATAAGCAGGAGATGAGACGCAGAAAATGTCCCGTGCACGCGCGCGTGTCGCTCCAATTCGGCAAGGCACGCGTGTGTGAGCACAGCACACGCGCGGACCGCGAGTCTCCATGCACTAACACAGCGCGCAGCAGCAGCAAACAGAGCCGTTCGCAACAGAGCGAACGAGCGCGCGCGCGCGCGCGAGACGAAAGAGCCGCGTGCGTGCTTATGCGCGCAGGTCAATAAATCCGGCGGGAGCGCGCGAGCGTGCAGTCGCCAGGGGACCGGGAGTACAGCAGCAGCTTCCACCCCGTGTCTCTGTGTGTACCCCCAGATGATACCGGGCGAGCTGCTGCTGGCGCCCCGGTCGATGGGTTATCGACCCTAGTTTCGCGCGGGCCGAGTTCGCGCGAGTCGCGCCGGGGGTATGTTTATTGGGCAGGGATGATTTTTCCCTGCAGTGCATCGATAGAGGGGAGGGGGAGGCCGAGGTCGCGGGTGGCCGCGGCCGCGCTGGGATGAATTTTAACGGGTGAACTGGATTTCGGAACTGGGTCGTGACGTGCGTCGTGACCGATGCAACAGGGTTGCGTGGAAGGGGATGGGTAGCATGGGGTGAATTGATACCAGTTCTGAGTAAACAAGATATCGGAGGCCGGGATTTGATTTATGGGTGAATTTTGAAAGAAAGTTTTCATAAAGGGATTTTCATGGTAGTTTCATTTTAGTGATGATTAATGGAATGTATGGATGAAAAGCTTTGGCGCCAGTGGAATTTGAGAAAAGAAAAAGAGAACGGTCTCAATTTTTCTAACACAGAAGTATATGTGTTTATTGCTTCAATCATTTGCTATGCCGTATATAATATAGTTGGTATGTATACTTCTAGGGAAATAATTATTTCAAATTAATATGGTAGCTGACAAAATTTAAGCCCAGACAAAATTGGCAAGTATCTTGCCAGTTAAAGTGAAAATGAGCTCTCATTAGATTAAAGCTATAGATTAAAATGTAAACACCTTGTAGAAATCTTTTTACCTATTTATCTGAAATCATTGCATGGGGGTTATATTTCATTCAGACGATGTTACCCTTGGGATGGCGCCCTTGTCGGTGGAACTGATTAATTGGATTAGCCGAGTTGTTAACTTAGTTGTAGACAACTTCGTTACACGAGCTCTAACTTGCGTTAATTACTTTTTAAGATTCAGTTAAAACGTTAAAAATACGCGTAGAATCATACAGCTGAGTATTAGTATACTGAAATATAAATCTATCAGTATAATTCTCATTTATCTTTATCATTTCCTCTTTCCCTAATTGACATGAATAGATTTTATCATAAAGCTACCGTTATAACCCAACATAATAATTTCGTGATAAAACAATAAATTGTTTTACAATTCGTTATATTTTATATTTCTGCGAAGTAACTAGAAAGAACTATCAAAAGTTCCATTCATGCAAACAAAATCTTTCCTCCAACACCAACCTCTCCATATATCATTCCAATCTTCTGTCCCACACTGCATCTCAAATCCCCATCCAAAATCTCCGTAAGTAACCCAAACGGTATACTTATATGAGAAAAAAAAAGTCGTCACCCATCACCCGCACTCGAGGCATCATCGACAAAGCGCCTTGTCTGAAGTACAATCAAAAGTAGTAACTCACGCTGTTCAGTGGAGACGGCTGGCAGCTCGTAGCGCCTGCTCGACGGCCTCGGCGGTGGTCTCGGCGGCAGCGCGGGTGGCTGTCGATCCTCCCGGTTGGCATCGGCGATACCATCGTCGCCGTCACCACCGTCGCGCTTTAATCGCAGCGGCTGCTGGTGTAGCGTGTGGCACTGGCACTTGCCCTTCGTACTCGTTATCGTCGCCTGCGGAACGAAAGAAATGGGTTGCTTGATTTTTGTTTCGCTGATAGAGAGTGTTGTATTTCAGCAACCATATGCTAGTTTTTAGTTTGTTGTGCTTTTCAGCACATTTCTCGTGATGCATACATGATTCGCTTAATGTTTAGATTTTTCAGCTTTAAAAATAGATTTTTATTATATTTTTCACTTTTTTTATAAATAAACTAAATTTAATAGTGAACAGATACTGTACGCGTGATCCACACGAGTAAAAGAAATTCTCATTACAAGAAACAACTTTCACGTAAAAAAATGTTTATTTTACAGAAATTTCTGAAGAGCCTCATTTCAAGTTCCAAATCCCTTCTTAGAAGCTACAATAATCCTTATCGAACAAGGCTTTGTTTATGGAGCGAACGTCAGAGTCAATACGGAATTATATATCTTTATATCTTACATCCGTTACCCCGAGACCTTCTTTTGAGGAAAAATTTTTTCCCATCAATACAATGCTCAGCGCCTAGGCCATAAAAATAGCGGCCCGTATATATACCCGCAAGAAGTCGCGGGAAGGGCCGTTTTTTACGATTACTCATCTGTCCGGAAAAATATTACCTTTCTGGGTGCGAGGTATATCACTCTCTCGCTCGCTCGGACCTAATCACGTCTGCGATCCCGGATAAAGGAATTGAAACGTTAAGCACTTTATGGGGGCTTAAGGCGTTGCATTGTTCAGTGCCACACGTGTGACAAAGTCAAATTTCCAAGAAATTCTAACATCTACGAAAATGTTATCTAACTTTGCTTTACCGTCACCCAAAACTTATCAAATAAATTTCAGCCTCATCTACTCTTACTTCATTTACCATACAAATTAATTCTTAGATGTTACATTTATGAAACACAGGAAACGATGACGATTCTCTTCCCAGCTGATAAAGCATATAATGCAACGTACCTGCGAGTCACTGCTAAGCTCCATAAGCGATATATTCTTGGTCTTCTCGGCCATGTCGTGCATCTTGTGCCCCAGGGGATACCTGCTCAGGTTATCAAAGTTCGACTGGGGCGTCTGCCTGCCGCGCTCCTTGGCGAGCTCGTCGAGCCTCGTGGGTGGCCGCATCATCGTCGTCCTCGGCTGTCGCGGATAGTGCTGATGCTGCTGCTGCTGGTGGTGCTGCTGCTGGTGGTGCTGCTGCTGCTCGTGGTGATGGATCTGCTCCATTCTGCTGTGGCTCCTGCATCCCTGCTGATCGGAAGTGGGCTCGGGACAGTTCATCACCCGGCGACTGGGATAGATGTGGTAGTGCAGGTGACTCCCATCACCGAAGACACTGCCGGGTATGATACCCTGGCTGACGAGGCTGGCACCCGCGCACATGTTGATCGGGTGCAGGTGAGCCGTGGAACCATGGCCCGGCTGTCGCGGATGCGCGTTCGCCGTGTCACTGCTGCTCGTGTGGCTGCTCGGCTGCAGCGAGTCGGTGATACTGGCGTCGCTGCTCTGCCTCGTGATCTCGTAGTACTGCAGGTTCGGGAAGCTGCCATGGTGCTGCTGGTTGTCGCGGTTCGACTGCATGGTTCCGGGAATTTGTCGCGCAATTGTCGGTGCGATGGTTCCTGGGAACGGCTCTGTGCTGCTAGATCGCCGGGGACCGATCGGCGCGCATTGTGCGTGCCGCGGGGTAGGTACCTGCTTCGCGCACTTCTTCGCTGTATTAAAGTCTACTCACTCGTCTGAGGCGGAAAAGATGCTGCGTCAACGTGATTTGATCGCAGGACGAGTATAGAGTTGGGTTTCAGCGCTGACTCGGGCCTGGAATGAAAGGACGCTTTTTACATGTCGTGGTTGTTTAGAAATTAACACATTGTACCTGCCGATTATTTTAACTGTAAAGTTCGGCCCGCCGACTATGGGAGTATAATATTTTGTCAGGATAAAATGTGATTGGCGTTTTAATTATAATTACATTGATTCAATTTTTGTACTACAGCTATATTGATTTTCTTTGGTATGATCTCCCGGGATCTAATAAACTGTTATTATTCAAATTTTGATTCAAATTTCGTGTGTATCGTTATTTTTATACCTTAATTCATTGATTCGATATCTTTTTCTGATGTAGTATATACAAAGTATTTCGAACAGTAAAGAAAGCCATAAACTAAAATTATCAATACTCTTGCTGATATGCAGAATATAATTCTTTAACTCAAAGTTATTAATAATAATGTGTGTAAAATGATTGCTGTAAAAATACGATGACAATGTTTTTAACATAAAAACTAACTACTACCCATACAAGAAACATCCATAAAATTTCATTTGATTCATACTTGGCCTTTTTTTCTTATATTAAAGCAGAGGCTAGCTGGCCAAACAATGAGATTCGAAAGTAGATTGAAATATTTAATGGACTTTCAACGCGCGCATTACATTAAATCTTTACTGATTTCAATTTATAAAAAAAAAAGAGTTTCACAAAAGCTAATCATTCTTCGCTGCCTGTTTTCTCTTATCAAAATGCACGTGCACAGCAGAGGCACATCAAAGTCTCTAATTAAATTTTTATCTTAACAACGTCTCGAGCGGTCAACAAAGTAATTTGTTGCCTTTCACATAAATTTCGCCGTGCCGCTGCTGTGCGCGCCGTCAAAGCATCGAATTCCGAAATCGCATGCGCGCTCCCCCGAACGTATACGAATTCCTTCACAAAGCAATTATACTGCCATAATTCGACCGGCCGATTCCCGCACCGAAGGATCTGCCAAAAAAGAGCAGCGCGAGCCAACCGGAATCCTAACTGTTTCGCGCTCCGCGTCGAGATCTCCGGCAAATCCAAAATCTCTCTCTCTCCTCATTACAGCGTATACTCTTATATACACACAATATCGCACAAGGTTCTTACCAGTATCAGCAGTGTAATATACCGAGCTCCGAAATCGACGCGAGCGCGCGCAGTCTCTCTTGCTCCTCGCGCGGTCCAGCGCCGCTGCACTCCCAACGCCGTTACAGCTCTCCCATTCAGCCGCTCGCAAGACAGAGCGAACGAGAAAGAGAGAGAGAGGTGAGTCTCCGCGCTCGCGCTCGCAAGAGAGATAGAAAGTACACTTGGTTGCCGTGTGGCCGTGTTCAGCTGGACATTCCGCTGCGAAACCCGTGGAGCACCTACGCTGCCTGCGTTTGGCTTCTTTATACACACGTCTCTGAAATCGGCGCCGATCGCTGACTCGCCGATTTCGCGCACTGCACTCCAACTCACTTCAACTTCCTCTGCAGTTACGGCAAGACACTGACGTTGACAATGCACAGCGCCTGGCGTCGATCGATTCGCACGATCGAAGAGCGTGGGAGAGAGCGCGCGAGCGCGATATCGCGCACACAGCTGATGCCCAGAGGGAGGGATATATATATAGAGAGAGAGGAGGAGAATCAGAGAGTTCACGCGCGGGCATATGTATAAGCGCGTGTGTGTCTCGCCTCGGCGTGTCCTCCACCTTCACTGCCAGTCCGAGAGCCGGAGAGGCTCCATTTCGGAATGCTGCCACCGCCGCCGCCGCCGCCGCCGCTCTCGATCCCCCGTGCACACTCCCCCCTCTCTCTCTCTTCTCTCTCTTTCTTTTCACCGTGGCCCGAGAATAGCCGAGGAGCCGGTCGAGGGGCACGCGGCGGCGCGCTGTGAGCAAGGGCCCGCGAGAGCGCCGGGGCGGAGTGAGAGAGTGAATTGCACAGGAGAGCCGCGCTGCGGAGCGCCCGAACGCAAGAACGTGTGTATATGTATGAAAGCGCACAGGAAGGATGTGTGGGTGCGCGTGCGGAGAGGAAGGAGAGAGTGGGGAGGAGAGGAAGAGGTCGTAAGAAGCGTAATTGGGTAAAAAGGGAATGCGCGCGCGGGTGAGTAACGTACTTTGCTGCGTGCAAATCGCCCGCTGCGGCTCTCTTTCTCGCTCATACGCGCGCCCATAATGCCGTTTTTTTTGTTAGGATTGACGGCCCGCCTAGCAATTGAATGCCCTGTGGTATGCGGACTGTTTGCATCGATGATGGGAATGAACAGCTGAAGCTTGGGATTCCACCGGACGGCAGTGTCGACGGGCGCATTTTTATCCGTCGACTCGCTAATAGAGGTGAATAATTCATTAATTATTCAAACCGATCTCAGGTGTTTCCTCGAAGATCCGAAACACACGTGAGCGCAAAGCGACGGATGTTGAAGCGAGATAAAACGAGGCATTAAAAGACGCGAGCGATCTTGTGACGACTGCATAGGTTGGTCCTGGAATCTTCTTTTTTACGGTCATTAGATAGAGGGACATTTCAAACACCCTTTGAGAAATTGAAATGATACTCGACGAAGATGCTGAAATAAGTAGTGTTCAAAAGGATACATAACATTTTCAATAAAAAGGCAAATATAAGACCATTATAGTTTTTTCCAATTTTTAATTTTCTAAAATTGTTTAACTTTATTTATTGACGTTACGCAGTATATTAATCGTAGATACATTTACACCCACAACTTTATGATAGACCGTGAGTCATGAGTACCTTAGGAAAATAAAAACTAAGAGTGTTCTTAGGGTGGTATCAGTCCATAAAATGATGATTTATGATGTGTGCGTTACAGTTTAAAATTACAAAACTATAGTTATATTTATGTGCCTTCATTAAATAGAAAGTAAGACAAAATTTAATGTTCGGATATATTTTTTACTTTTTTAATTATATTGCAATTAAAAGAAATTTTTCAAATCGTAACATCGACAGTTAGTAATATCGCTACAAATAGTTTGTAAACAGTTAACTAAATAACATTCAATTTACTTTTGAAATAATAGCAAATTAAATATTTTGTGTAAGAGTTTCACACACTTATTTTTATATATCAATAATTAAGAAACTATTTTATCTACTAAAACGTAGTATTTACACTTACCGCTGCTCATCAATGTCGAGGAAACTTTTAATTTCAGTGTGCGAGCTATAATTGTATAGAAGGTTCGCTTGGACTAGTCGGCTTTTATTTAGAAGTAGAAGCAAGACTCAGCAACTCCATGTAATAAGCATCTGAAGGGAGGGGAGAGGAAAAAGGAAAGGTAAAATAGGGGAAAAATAGTGTGCGTGACTGTATAAGAAAGAACAAAATAGGCTTAGAGCGTACGCGTAGATACTTGCGATGCAGCTGCACCAGAGAGTCAAATGTACCTTTATGAACAAAGGACCATGTAATCATGAACGAAGATTAGTGTAGAAGTACTTTGATAAGACCGTAGCATTGTGAAAGTTTTAATCATACGATATTAATGATTTGTATGCAAAAAAAGTTAGCGTATATGGGACGCTTCAGGAAAATTCTTCTTGAAAATTGTAAACTTTTTTTCATATAATCCTACACAAAATGTTTCAAGTTTTTGAGTTAAAGAATCATAAAAATTGAAAGATTCTAAAAAAATTCAAAATTTTCAAATTGTCAAATAATTCTAACTCTTGAACGGTTGTATATTTTGCTCCAAAATTTGATGGCTGTGTTTTGGGGCTAATTTGGAACCGGTAAAAAAATGTTGAGCAATTTTAAAATTTTGAAGGGGACAGTTGACCTGAAGCGTCTCATATGTTAATGTATTCATGTAACGTTATATATTAAAAACCGCTGCGAATTCATTGGAAATTAGCTTCCTCAAACTAAAGTTATTGTCCCAGTACATTGATTCTTTACATCAGTATATAGGTAAATAATTGTTATTTATCAATGTACATATTTTATTTTTTAAACTTATTTTAAAAACTTAACTATAATTTGTTATCTTTTAAAAATTTCTTGAACTCGGTTCGAAGATATCAAAATGTTATACTACATAAGTGTAGTAATTGGTTAAAATTTTAAGTCGTTAAATAAAATATTCTCCTAAAAAATGCGATTAGAAAATATTTAAAAAAAAATTTTACACTCAAATATTATATATTACAAAATTTAACTACGACTTGCCTTTTGACCAGCATAAATAAAGTATTTATATTTTTTTGCTCCAGTATTAAAATATTCATAAATGTATCGATTCTGAGATTCAAGAAGATTGTTGAATTTTGTGAAGGCAATGTAAAGGATTTACTGACCAATCTCTGCTTAAGTAAATTATTATTTTAAATAAAAAATAATTTATCGTTTGTAGAATATTTTCAATTTATGAATGAAAAAAAATTAATGCAAATACTAATTTAGTAATTAACAAAATAAATATTTACTCCTATACCCTAGTAGATATGTAAACCATAAATTACCTATATATTAGCTAACATTATGGCTAAGAACAATATTCTACCTTTATTTGATAATTGTGTATGAATTTTTTAAAGTGAATTTTAGCATTTACATTTCACAATAATGATATTTTAACTACTAGTAATACTTTTAGATACATTTTGTTATTTTTACGTTTGGATTTTTATTAAAAATGCTTCCGTTTCAGTCTTATAAATTAAATTAATTAATATTAATGGCAGTCAGATTGCCCTTGTTTATAATCACCCCCGCAGAATCTGAAATAAAAACTTAATTAAAACTTAGGAAAAATATTGTTAGCATAGGACAATCTGAATGACCCCCACTATTAAATTGCCCAACGTTTCGAACCCGCTCCAGCTCCTCCTCAGGGGCATAATTTACAATAATAATCTGACTTTTATACTATTTCTAAGATTTATTGTATCTATAAGCTTGATTCTTATTTTATTATATTCTTCTCTTTTTTTAAGTATATCACTAGTCTGTTTTTAAATTTGTAGTTTCCTTTGAAGTAAAGGCACTGAAAATTAATTGAGATATATTTAATACTACTACTTTATAATTGTCATTTACAGTGTTAGTTTCTTTTGAGGTGAGGGAAATGGTCTTTAGACTAATGAATGTAGTTTATTTATTTATTTATTTATTAAGATCATACAGGCGTTGGCCCCTTAAGCATATTGCATATAGTACAGAGGTATATACAATATAATATAAGAAATAAGCATACAAATTATGCATAATTTGCGATAACATGTTCCATTGTCTTTAATTTAGCATTTTATTGTAGACGTTTCGGGAGTTTTTGGAACTGCTCTATTCAAAGCTACAAAGTCGATATTCAAAATAAATAGAGGTGATGGCGGTATGGAACAAAATCAATTTAAAAAATATAAAATACTATACAAAACGTAGGGATAACCATTAAATTTGGCTTGTCGATCGTCGGTTGAATACATACAAGTATATATACATATACGAGCGAAGTAAGTTGCGTAATGTACTATTGACATACTCTAAATTGATTTTTCACAGGCTAAATTTATTTTTCACACATTAATTTATATTCCACACGCTGAATTTATTTTCCACACGCTAAATTTATTTTCCATACACTAAATTTATTTTCCACACTCTAAATTTATTTTTCACCGTATTATTCACGGTTTCAAAGTAATCCTTAGTCATGAAAAAAATAATCAATAACTTTTGAATTTTATTTTTTATTATATTCATATAGTAAAGCCTTATTTATAAAATTCATTCTATAAGCTGATTTTTAACGTTTCCAAAACAAACTAGATTTTAATTTACTTCCATTGAAAATTAATTAACAAACACGCGTATCCAAGAAATACATATAACTGCCATAAAAATAAATTGAACATGCATAATTAGAAATCCACAAAATACATGAATGCCTTTAAAACGAATAAAATGGCTTTAATAATGACTTAAACTTTCAATCTATAAGATGGAGCCATAATCTTCCACTCAAAAACAAATACCACCATTGCAATGGTGTATCCGGCCAGCAGAATAATCACAAGCTTCGGAGCGAGAAAGCTCTCTTTCTCTTCATCCTCGTTCTTCTTCTCCACCCTTGGCTCAGTCTGAAGTTCTTTGAGAAAAACATTCAGCCCAGCCTCGTAGATTCGGCGAAAGATAGCGTGGAAAGCTTTAACGTAGGGCGAGGCTCTTTCAAACTTGTATACCAGTCGCAAACAGTTGAACACCGGCTTTGCGAGCTTCGCTTTTTGAGTCGAATACTGCGATTGATTCATAAAGATCCGCAGAAAATTCTCGGAGTCGATACAGACGTGGCGAGCTGAGCCATTGACTAAGCTTTTAATGATATTTTCCATCCCGTATACACTTTTCGTTCTGCGCCGAATGTTCTGCACATGGGGATCATCCTGCTAGAAGGCGTGATCGTGCAAATAGGGATACACGTACGCTGTCAGGCCGGTAGCATCAATACTCTCGAAGGTGTCGAAAGATATCTTATCATCTTCTAGCTCGATGTTTAAAAAGCTCGAGTAGAAGTCCGCTGAGTAAGGCAGTGACACAATGAAGATTGCCACGAACATGATTCTTTCAGGGGTCTTTCGCGGTCTTCTATTAGTGGGCATCCCAAAGATGATGCAGATGATGTGAAAGGCTGTCCATTTATCTCTGATGATCTCAAGAATACGCGCGATGTAGACGATCGTTATGATGGCGCCGGGTATTAGTACCAAGTTGGTCACGATAGACATCGGCAAGTATAGCTTGACAGCTGATGTAATCGGCATCATTGCCACCAGATTCTGACAGCGATTTTCTAGGTCCAGCTGCACGCTAGAGTTGCTGATGTCCCCGGTGTAAACGCTCGGTGAAGCTCCGAGGTTGATCTCATTCCTGCCCAATTCGAAGTTTAACTCTTCAAGTCCTTCTTTAAATGATTTATTTTTCGCCACTTCGATGTACTGCAAGCAGAAGTTCATGGTGCGCAGTACGGTGTAGGTAATAGGAAACATGAAAGTCGTCATCGCAATGATGCTGCCGTTGCTGTCTCGAAACGCCTGGTATGCAAGGTTACTGCTGATCTCGCCTACCTTCAATTTGTATCCGTTAATGTTAGATAGTTTGTTTGGAAATGGTTTTGTGTCCATTGTCAGTGGATGTGTGATGATGTGATCAACGAATGGGTTGTAGTATTGAATGGTACAGCGTTCATCTATTATCGTGAAGTCCAAGAATTTCTTGGCCCACGCATATTCGAGGATTGTTTCAGTAGAAGATGAAGATGAAAAGTTGTAACTGTGGAAGATGAGTAGCGTTTTTGGTCTTGGATTTACGCTATCCAATTCAACCATAAAATTTATTATGCTTTGCACATTTTGAAAATTGAAGTCGCCGAAAAGTATAATGTTAAGCGTTGCAAGATTAAAACTCAATATTGATGTATTTGCATATATCGCAGATATATCCTCTAAATTCATTGTAACGAATGGCATTGATTGCAATGCTTTTTTCAACATCACATTGGTCCTCGGCAAACTTTTCATATCTGTATTATTAAAAAAGAAGTGAATCTTTCGAGGGTCAACATGCTGTAAAACGCTTTTTTGGATTGATTCAAAACAACTGTTAGAATCGTTACACCCGTATACATTTTGAATAACTAATAAAATAAAAGTTGTCCGAAACAACCATCTTTCCCGCACCATCGTGTACTTTTGCCATATTTTGAACATTGTCTGCTGTATTGATCGAAAACTGAATATATCAAAATAATAATGTCACTTTGTCACGATATAATTAGGCCACCCACACACTAACTCGGCCTCGCCTCCTGGGACAGCTTAATTACACAGTAGCTAAAAAATTTGAAAAATAAAATGTGAAAAAATTTTCTTTTAAAAGAAAATAATCTTTTGTAAAAAATAACAGCTTTTATTTAAATAATGAAATTTTATTTAGAAAATACGAGTCTTCATTGTGCTAGAGAATCCACAAGTAGGCTCTATAGAAAACAAAATCGCAAAATTCGACATTTTTCTCTCTCCCCCTCTCTCTCTCTTTTCCGTGAGTTGACATTTGATTAATCGTCGAAAAATGAAAGAGTCGCACAACAATAAGCAAAGAGTCGCTCTGCGATTGTTTGTGCAACTTCGCTACCCTGGTGCGGGCCGAAAGTACTACTTTTGCTCCCTTTTGCTATCGCAAAGGTAGTATTTTCGGCCTCGCTAGGCAAAAAAAAAATCAAATACGCACCACCGGAGCAAATAAAGAATGCCTCAGATCGCATGTTTATCACCCTCGCCTTCGGCTCTGGTAAAAATTGACATGCGATCTGGGACATTCTTTACTTTTGCTCCCTAGGGGCATAATATACTATACAAATAGAAAGTCTTTTTTCACGACAAGTTCGTTTCTAACTATTTTAAAGGTACTAATATTGATCATTTTAATGACTCAGAAAATGGCTTAAAAATAACTTATTACTGTGATTAGGAGTGAGAGAAACAGAATCAAATGAAAATAAATAAATTTTACTAAATATTTAAGAAATGAGTAATGTTAACTTGTTTTTATATTGTCTGCGTATATTGATTATATTTTCCTAAACTCTCAGAAATATTTGAACTGTCCCTATACCTTATCACCAAGTTTTTAGAAATCTTAAAACGAAAACTTGGATGTTAGGCTATGTTGTGGCCAGTCTATTAAATATGCAAATAATAGCAGAAAAAGCATTTCACCGGACCCATTTACTAAAATTCTGTCCATTTTGTAATATACAAATTTCCACCAGAGTATTAACACTGGCCAAACACTGATTTAGAAATGAAATGCAATCAGAACTCATTGGCACTTAGCTTCCTCAAACTAAATTTACTGATTCTATTAATCTAATATTAATCTTAATCTACTGATAAAATTATTGCATCATTTTATAACAGTTATCGACGACGAAAAAAAATTTAATTTTTTTCTAAAATAATTTTTTTCTTGAAAACAAATAAATATAATCTTTTGAAATTTTAGCTAAATGGTGTATTAGGTAAGTGTAATAAGTGGTTAAAGTTTGACGTAGATAAATAAAATATTTTTTTAGATAACGCTATTTAAAAATATTTAAAAAAAAATTCAACCTCAAATATCTTTGTTCGTGATAGTCAAAATTTTTTGAGCACTCAATCAAATTATTAAATATAAAAAAGGTATCTCCCTGCCAAATTTCAAAACGATTCATTATCTTTTACGACAGTTATCGTCGGCGAAAGAAAATTGACTTTTTTTCTAAAATAATTTTTTTCCAAAAACAATTGAATATAATCTTTTGAAATTTTAGCTAAATGGTTTACTAAGTAAGTGTGAATAAAATATTTTTTTAGAAATAAATTATAAAAGTATAAACCATATTTTCATCAATAACAAATGACAGACTAAAGATAATTTAAATTTTCAAAAAAGAGGAGAATGTAGGTAATTTAAAGACCTTTCAATAAAAATGTATAATGTTACGTAATAATAACCGTAACACATTATAAAATCGAAAAACCTAAAAATTCAAAATCGTTTTTTGGTTATAAAAAGAAATAAGGAAAACTCGAAAAATAGGTTATGTTTTTTTTATTCTATTAAAAAACGAAGAGAATAAGCTTTAAATATCGCAAACACACACACACACACACACACACACACACACACACACACACACACACACACACACACACACACACACACACACACACACACACACACACACCCGAAAATTTGTTTTCTCAAAAACAACTAATTTTGGTACCAAATGTCTTAAAACATGTTTTTAAACATTTTTTGTCTCAAAAATTTTTTTCATCAATACAAAGAGATTCAAAAGAGATTCTGGATATAAGTGTCACAGGAAGCGAAAAACGCAGAAATATATTGAAATTTTTATGAATTTTTTTAGCTGTTGTAAAAGCAATTTGTTTAGTAGTCAATAATTCAATAGGGAATAATTTTAGATATCAAAAAAATTTTAAGCAATAATAATATGAGTACTGAAAATGGTTTCTCTACTTATCTACAGGTTACTTTAAGCTGAAAAAATACATTTTAATAAGAGGCTACTTACAGCTGCTCCTGTAACTTACGGCTATAAGTTGAAAAGTATGTAATCTCTAATTGTAACGTACTTATAATATTAGAAATTTCTATTATTCCTTTTTCCATATCTTTTTTCCGTCTTTCCACGATCACTGAGCAGCGAGGCCATTAGCTGCACCTTAACAATAATTCTAGTTGGTAAATTTTTTTGGATTCATATAGGATTTCGTTAGTATCATAATTTAAAAATATTAATGTGCAATGCCATGCTTAAAAGTAAGGGTATATATATTATTTGGTTACATGATTAGTGTTTAATTAAAAAGTTTGTATAATAATTACTTACATATTTTTGCTTCCTCCTAGAGGAAGCTTTGTGATACTAATTTTTTGAGTTGTTGTAAAAACATGTTATAATTGTGTTTAGAGTTGTTAGGAATCAAAATACA
>JAPYZP010001114.1:0-18397 GCA_030522985.1 Torymus sinensis | reverse complement strand
TTTAAATTAAACAGGTGAAATTAGATATACGCGTTCCGTATAATTAATTCTAGACATAATATCCTCTTAATTAGACGCGCGCAAGAAACTCGCGTTCTATATAGGACTATGCTATATATACGTGTGCGGATTCTAGGAGAAATATTAGATGCGCGCACCACAGTTGGCCATAATTTTCAGCTGTGCGATATGTACGAGTAAAATTTAGATTTCAATAACATTCTTCATTCCAACGTTAATCTAAGCTCCACCAGTGTGCCCGTGCGGAAGGTAATGCTTGTAACGATCATCTGCATACACAATTATCTCATCTTCACTTATCGGCTATCATCTATACCAACACAAAATCCACATCTTGTTGTTCTTCCCCGTAAAGCAAAAACCATATTTATCCGGTTCGCGCGGAGGGCTGAGCGACCGCGCAACCCGCATACGAACGCTCGAATTCATAATTTATCATATCGCGCGCTCAGTAGGTAGCACAAGAGAGAGAGAGATATATACGCGAACACAACCACGGCCATTCGGAGATCAAAGAGGCCGACATTACCGGGCTTATAATTTCATGAATAATGTATCGCGGCATCTCTCTCTCTCTCTCTCTCCCGTACACGCGCGCATACGCGAAGAAGCGATAGGTACGCGTACGAGGGGTACGGTGTATGCATGCGGCTGTGCCGGCTAGCGACGGCCGATCTATTATTGAAATGACGGAAAAATGGACCCGAGCGATAAATCGTTATTTATTGAATATAATGCGGGGGTGGGATTAAGCTTGCGAAGTTGACGGGGCAGCTTTTCTTTTTCGGGATGAAGCTTTCGAGTGCGTTGTTGGGTTTCTTTTTTTTTTGAATGGATAAATGAGGGGTGACGAATGGACTGAGAGAAAGTCACATTGCGACGAGGAATAAATAAATGAGAGGGAAAAATGAAAGAATTGAGTGGATTACCGTGACAGACGTGTGTGTGCAGTGTGTGTCATAGTGCGTGTACGAATATTTATTTCATTTCTCATAAACGTGAAAGGTAATCATTGGGCGTGTGGGACAATTAGTAGAAGTATATTTTTATTCGGATTGCGTTTAATATTATATTGTACTAAGATTGTATAAGAAAAAAAAAATTTGCTGATTGAAATCTCGATTTAAAGTAATATAATATATATACGTTTTATTAATAGCATGGTTTCGTCGCTGGAAATATAAATATAATTATTTTATTTAGCTGAAAGAAATTAGAAACGTCAATTATTGGTTCGCTCGATTATTGAAGCCTTTAAACAATTCTACCGAAATAAATTTAAAAGCCAATTTTAAAAATAACATTTATCCCCCAAGATTTCACTGCTTCAAATATTTACTCTCGCCGATTGATTTTATATACGAAAATCAAATACAAAAACCAAGTACACCCCTACTTCTTCCCTTCCCATTTCGTCTGGTCTCAAACAAAAGTTTCGATATCTAATTCCATTTGGCCCCCCCGCAGTCTCGAAAGCTCCAGCCAGACGCGCGTCTCGCCGCGGCGGCGGCGGCGGCAGAGTCTCGATACAAACGCCCTGACAAATTCGTCTCCAAACACACGCAAGCTCTCGACTACCCCCGCGCAGCCAGCCTGAGGTAGAGACAGAGAAGAGAGAAAATCCGGCCCCCTGAGCCAAAGCTAATTTGCCCCGGAATTCTCGAGCGACGGCGACGGCGACGCACATAATCTCGCGACGAGCCCCGACGATCGAATTACCTCTTTCTCGCCCCCCCTATATCGATCGAGGATATATATAACGAGATGATTCACTCGCCGACGCTTTGAATTTTATTTCGCTGCTGCTGCTGCATCTAACGTTTTAATCGATGGCAAGGGGTTGGGTATAACAAAGCCCGAGAGTCGTTACCGATTTTACGACGGACTTACGGGATCGCGAGCCGCCGAGATCACTGCAGAAAAAAGCGCCCGCGAGTGTAGGCGGGGGATATTAGATTTCCAGCGGAGTTGCGCGTAATGCGAGAAAGTGATATTAATGCGCGAGAGAGGGAAGTAATAAGCGTGGGTTATGGAGGAGGTTTAGAGGTGGATGGTAAAGGTATTGATGGTGGGATTCGTATAGCGGTGAATTAACAGCGCGAGAGATGAAAATTTTGTAATTTTGTCGGCGGGTGATTTAGGAATCGTGTTTGATGCGAGAGGGTGAAATGTTTTTCAGTCATTGCTTTTGACCTAATTATATTTTTTACGAAAATATCGAATGAGAAATTTTCTATATATATAAAATTGCAAGAAAAAAGAATTAAAATTCCTAATTATATTGATTTTCCCGAATTCGTATAAATTAATGATCTCCGAGATATGACAAGCCCAAGAGTTGCAGGGAATAATTACCTTACAACTTTCCTTAATAAATTCTTTGATGATATAAACAAAGTTGGCTATACAAGATAAATCATGTCGCATTAATCATTATCTCGGTTATTAAATTGTTGTGACAGGATATGAAAAAGTTATAAATAATGAAAACAATTACGCCGCTATGTACGAAGGGGCCGGGCATTAGAGGGGGTTAACTAAGTTTTAACTAAGTTTACCTACTTAGTTGTTGCGTTTGTTATGTGAACCAAGTTCTTAGTAGACATCCACTATATTTCTTAGTCGACTTGACAGTTCAAAACATATCCTACTTTTCCAGGGCGATTCGCTCGTGATACAATTGAAAATAACATCCTGTTGGGTAATTACGGGGAATTAGGGTTCTATGAGGAATTTCTTGTACACATGAAGGTGCGTTTAGAGTTTTGCATTGTAATTTGCATTTTTAATTCGGCGCTAAATTGGCTCACGCATTTAACTAGGTTTACACAGTAGTAGTAGTAACGTCGAAAATAGTTCTCAGTAGTAAAAATAACGGGGGTAATTCTAATAACTACATTACGATAATGACTTTAATAGCAGGCACTAATGTTGTTTTTGATGATGATCCTAATATAATGATACGCTAATAACAACAAATATTCGGCGCTGGCCATAATGCACATTCATAACCATCAATGTTTATTCCCATAAAATTGACGACGTTGGAAACATTAACATTTGCATAAAATCATATTATACTGAAACATAAATATTTCAAACATATTAAAATCGCTCTTTTTTATTCACTTTAAAAGATTACTGTTCAAACAACTATTGCCGCCCGAGAGAATTTTAATAATGGAACACATTTTTATGAATTTAACAGAAAAAACTTCATTAGTCAAGAGGTCAGGATAGCGGTGACAAAAGTGAATCCGAGAAAATACGATGCTCTAATGCTTTGATGAATGTGAAATTAAAGTTATAATGAAGTTATTCATATAACCGCGCGCCCGTCGAAAGAGATAATTAAGCATTCTATATTTCATAGGTCTGGTACCGCTCGGAAGTTTCGGGCAAACAGCTAAATTACATGTTTCCTTTATCAAGGCGTCGAGTTTAATTAAACCGCTTTGGGCCTGGCAATTGAACGCTACGCTTATTAATTGAATCGATATCAAAATTCCCATAGCCGCTTCCTCTCTCTCTCCTCTTACTGCATTTAGCGACGTCTTTTTTCCGGCACGGGCTAAGACTTTGCAAAGTGGAAAATGATTAATCTCCGTGATTAATCGTCGAGCTCGCTCGTCTTTCGCGTCTGGTGCATCACATATCACAGTCGTTTATTAAAACGAGGGAAAAAAAAACAATATCCAAGAGTTGTGCTCCTCCTGCTTGGGCTATTAATTACACGCGGAAAAGGTACAGATTGTTAATTCCTAAAACATAAAAACATTTACCAACCACACTATAAAATTAAATAAGTTTAAAATATTTCGTGGTCAGAGACAAAGAGTTTGCGCGACTATAGTTATTAAAGGAGCCTGCGGTAATTAAAAAATATCCACGCTTTTGAAGTTTCCCCGTGTACAACATTGGCCTTTTTCATACCGCCTCTCTTTCCTTCTGTGGTTTCTATGTTTAACTGAAAAATGATATGGCGCCAAACAAAGAGTTCGCTAATTAAAATTGGTTTTTGTTTCAGCTGCCATTATATAGTGGTTACCGGGCGACAATTGAGCCAGCCGCGCTTGAATTAAGGTGGGAACAAAGGCCCGCAGTCAGGAGGCGATCGATCCGTTATTTCCGCAATTCAAAAAGGTGAGTCCGAATGTTTGGCCGCTTGCTTTTTTAACTAACGAGTATATTGCCTTTCCTCCGCCAATGCAATTAGCGTGGTATACGATTCTTTGATTATTTTTATGACATCATTATATAATATATATGCATTAAAAAAGTAGTTAGGAAATTGGAAAATAAAATACAATTCCAGATCAACCATCATTAAAAACGGGACGGGAAATTATTTATATTTTCAATATTATCTTCTAAACAAGTTGTTGGATTCTTTCTTCTTGTTTAGTGTTATCTAATTGAAAAGAGATACAGTATTTCTTAAATTACATTTTGTAACATTCAATGCCAGTAGCAAGTATATACACTCTCCCAACTTCCTCTGACCCTCTCCAAAGAAAAAAAAACTCCCCGATTAACCTTACGGAGGGCAATTGCTTCCCGCTCAGCCTTTCCACGCTCAAGCCGCCGCGCGGGCGCTGTTTTCAAATTCAAATCTAGGCCCCGGCAGCAGCGACAACAACCGCCGAAAAATTAAACGACGCTCTCCGCGGCGCGATAGAGAGAACTGGAAACTCACCTCCCTCACTCTCAAAGTAGTCTTTGATGTACAGCCGTAAAGTCGCCACGCGTTCGCTGCCGTGCCAGCGCCTACATATATGCATGCGCGCACGCGCGCCTCTGTATGCAACGCTGACGACCCACATTTCCAATGCTAAGCAGAAGGCACCGCCGCCGCCGCCGTGCCGGAGGAAGATGGCAAACTTTCCGGGTGCGCGGCGCATAAATGCCTCCACTTTCGCCCGCCGACGAGGCCTTCCAAGTTTCCCGCGCGGCGCGCGTGTGAAGGGACGGAAAGGAAGGAAGGGATTCTTTTTTCCTCGCCCCGCGAGCTGAAGTGAAGGAGCCGGAGGAGGAAATATCTCCGCGCGCGCGCGAGAGTAGTGCCGAGAAACGTTCGAAACTTATATTGCAAACGGGGACGCGGGGGAGGGGATGTGTATATTTGTGATGGAAGGAGGGAGTGGAAATGTAGTTGTGGATGTGTGGAGAGGGTTTTATTATATATATATTTTTTTTTTAGGGGGGAAGGGGTGCTTGAGATGTTGGTATAGTGACTTATTGTTGCAATTTTTCGAATTGTTGGCGCGAGATGGATGTGCTGAATTTTTCGTCGTTATATTGTTAAGCGAAGAGTGACGAATGATATGGGATCTGTGGGTGGTGAGTGGGTTTTAATTTAGATATATATTTTTTATGTTTTCATATTTTTTGGATAATGTTTATTGTCTATTTTGTCTCCTGTAAATAACTATATGCAATAAATGCATCGATAGAAAATTTTAAATTGTAAAACTTTATCCGACACGCCTGTAGCCAAGTATCCTTATAAAAGTAACAAGAGATGCAGGATGATTTTGAAATTTTGAAAAATAATTTTAAAAACTGAGATGAAATAGAATGTAGCAACGTCGACGATTTTGATTTTTCAGAAATTGAAGATCTTTCTTGGAAAATCGCTCACAATTTTTATATAAAATTCAAAAAGTAAAATGCTTTGCAGTCATTGCATTATATGATACGTGAAATTTACAGAATGGTATTGTAAGTGAATATTCTCATAAAATATGAGCCAGCTGGAAGTTTTTGAAATTTCTGTGACGGATGTTTCCTTTCCATCCTGTTGTAAATTTTGTCGAAAGTGTCAATGAAAAATATAACAGTAAAAAAATAACTAAGAAAATTTGATGTCCCCTTTTCATACATTTTCAAATGTGACGAAATAAAGCTAAATCACTGAAAATAAAAATGATTTTGATAATTAAATACACGAAATATCAGCAAAGAATAACAACATTCGAAGAATCACTCCGAGTCACACAACATTAGCCATCTACTACGGACTCTTCCGACTCTCAGCTCGCCCAGATATCATCGTCCTCTCAATATTGACAAAACAAACCCCGGCTGAATCTTCCACTGTCCTATCTAATGCGCTTTTCATTTCTTGTTAGTGTTTTGTTTTGCAAATAAAAGCCCATTCCCCATACCGCCTCTCCTCCTCGTCCCTAAACTCCAGGACTAAAATAAACTCGCCTTCATTTCGCCCATCTCTGGCGCGTCAAATTGCCCCTGCGGAAAATCTAATTTAATGGCAAAAATGACGCACAGCCAGGAACGCTGAATAGAGAGGAGTAAATTGCGCGCGCGCGCGAAATTGTCCCTCCGAGAGGTACTACTAGGTATACCCGTCCGGCTGCTGCTGCCGCTGCACATGCAAGCTACGCTTTTTTTTTTTTTTCTTCCCCGAGTCTGCAGCTTCTCCGCCTCGTTTGCCGCGCGCGTGCGTGTAATTTTTCCCAGCCGGGGCTTTTGCCGTTCGGAAACTAAATTTTCTTGCGCTCTCTCTCTCTCTCCCTCTCGGTCAAACGTCGGCGCAGAGGGTTGAATATTGCACACGAGGGAGGGCAGCGCTCGTTAAAAATGTCGCCGCGGAACAAAGGGATAAGAAGACGCGCGTGGCCGGCTATTAGGCCAGGGAGAAAATGTTTGTCGGGAAATTTGGGTTAACTCGCGCGCACTACTCATGTGACATCTGTTTACGCGCTTCTGCATGTCCCTCGCGCGTATGTGTGTGTTTTTTTCGGTGGAGGCCTCTAGAGTTGCGAAAGTAGTGTGCGTGGAGAGAGATTTATATTTCATTTAATCGTCCTGCTTTTTGCAAAAGCCGTTCTTCAGCTCTATCGCGTGTATGTGAATCTTTGTTACGTGTAAGAGTGGGAGAGGGACAGAGAGAGATGAGAGAGTCTAAATGTAAATTTTATGTAGACGAAATCGTTAAAGTGCAAATTTCTGCTCGGAAGAAACGTTTAATTTGAAGTACGGGATTTTTTGTCCGTCGCCGACGACGAATAAACGACAAAAAAAGGAAGGATACAATTTCGCCGTGGAAAATTGTAATTACGGTGCTTCGCTGTGCGAGGAAAAGCGAGTGGGTCGAGCGCAAATTTTGGGAGCTTCAAATGTCGCCCCTTTGCGCGCAGGTGCTTTTTGAAAAAATAAAAAATAAAAATGCCGAGTTCCCGAGTATTAATGCCGGGAAAAATGTGTCCCTTTTAAGTAAGTTACGCGCGCGCGTCATATTTAATAACTGACCTTTGAGAGATATGTTTGGAATTACATTTCGCCGGGGCAAAATGTCGGAATATCTTTTTTTTTTCGTAGCGTTTCGGCCATTTTGGGAAAATGTTTTGCAAGAAAAATGTCATTTCTATTAAAATAGTTAGTTTATTATTGTACATATTTATAAAACAAGGTAACAGAAATATAACTATCTTTTTGTTCAAAGCAAGCAATTATAAGTTAACGATATCGATAAGTTTCTTCATCACTCGAAACGTACAGACGATATCTGCAATTATAGGCAACACTTCACTAACAATTTTCACAAAGTCATCCAACAAAAAGATCGAGAGCAAAACAAAAAAACTTTCAAATCTCCGGGTACTTTTCCTTTAAAACACTTGGCCAACGAAAACTCTTAAAAAACTTCATAACAGCATTAGAAGCGAAACTTTCGAAAAATCACATTACGCCAAACCCTTACCCTCTTCCTGTACCATCATCTACTCTAATCCTCATTGACCCTTTTCCAAACTAAAACGAGTAGTAGTGTACCCCTCGGAATTTTTCAGTATAGAAATATCTCGCCGCGGCACCGTATCGTTTCTAACTAATTAATTTCGCAGAGGGCGCAGGCAACTCATCCCTCCCGAAACTTTCCATAGATTTTGCCCGTTATGCCCTCGAGAGGAGAGCTTCGGCTTCCTAGGAGAGTTGCCTGACCGGGATAACCCGAATGTCTGTTGTACGTTTTATTAGTCGAATTACCTTCTTGCCAAGTTTCCGCCTGTTCCCTCCCTCTCTCACACTCCCTGGGCTATAGAGAAGGTATATGTGTAATCCGGACCGGAAGCCTGTGTTCCGATAGTCGCTTCGTTCGCGCTTGTAAGTCTCCGCGCACCTCGACGATATTTCATTCGGGGATTCGAGATTTGGCGTAGTGAGCAAGAGAGAGACTGAGTAGAGTTTTTGCATGGGCGGGCGTCTGACACGTTGATTAAAGAGGACTGGATGATTAAAATTTTTTTTTGGCCGGTGTAGGATCGATCGAAAATGCGACGTTACGGGCTTACTGCGGATGGAATTTTTTCGGCGAGATTATTGGAGATTTGCAAAAAGTACGGTAATCGGGTGGCGAGAATATTCGTATCTTCGATATATATATTTGGTGCCGCGTAAAGTGCTGATAAAGTATTGGATTTTCTACGTCTTGTAGAATTGAACTTTTGTTTAAGGCACATTACGTTTTCTATAGGTACCTTATCATCGCTGGATTAAGGTAGGAACTTTATCTGAGCTTCATTATGTAAGGAATTATTACTTTATCTAGGGATTAATACCTACTTTGGCAAGTTTCTTAAAGATTTAAAGAAAACTTTTAACAATTAAATACTCACTGCAGGATTTGAGAATGTTACTGATCTTGCAGATATGAACTGATTTCTGTTGAAATATAGCTTGATACTTACTTTTTCAAAATGAAACGTAATTGTATTCTATGTTAATTTGTGACTCGTTGGCACTGGCTAGTTCTAGTTACTGAACTCCAAGTTTTAGTTGCCGCCGTCATTTGGCCGTTAACCCGTGAATGTTATCGTCAGCACCGCAATATCAATGTTGGCACCAGAAGTTTAGCAGTTGACGCTGCATTTCGGTTGTTGACGTCAACATCATAATTTTGGCCCTGTCAATGTTAACGTTGTAGTTCGAGCATTCGTGTAAAGTACTGCCTTTTCTAAACTTCAATCGTATCAAATTCAATTCATTATTATTATTATTATTATTATTAGTACTTAAAGAAGGAATTTAGTTTACTCACTAGCTAAAATACAGCAATAAATGTCTTATTAAAAGTCGATAATGCATCGAAAAGCTATTTCGAGGTTTTAAATATTGAAAACAAATATCGTAAAATTTGTTGCTCCTTTCCATACCAAGCTGTACACGATTTCAAAAACCATTTTTTTCCCATTTTTATTGAGTTACAGAAATCGATACTTTAATGCGACGGTACAGAATCGGGCTTTATTTAATTACACTTCTATTTCAATGATTCTCCACTAATTTATTGTTATGACAGTAAATTAATTGATTTATAAATCAATGCACGAATATAACGATTTCTATATTAATTAATCTTAAATCAGTAGAAACTACTGCTGATTAATTGAAAATTAATTAGGTTTACCTGATCACCAACATTGGTGTATTGTACTTTTTAAAATTTAAATATGAATTGAATTAACTTAAATGTATTGTTTACTGTATCAAATAACTAAATAATATTGTTATTAATATTTAATGATTATATGTTTGATAATGTCACTTTTGGAATTTTTCGGTGTAGACACAAACTAGATAATATATTTAGAACTAATTCTCTCAAACAATTTGATTAAAGATATAATTGACAAGATTGATACATTATTAGAGCGTTAAACTTCGTTATTGAGCTTTTTTTACGATATCCATATCAGATTAATAATTAGTATCTCCAAAATACTCGCTCTAACTAAGTTTCCAGGTAAACTAAGTTCTCGGGATATAGTATTTACGGCAGTTAAGTTCATCACGTGCGATTAGTCATTTTAAATTTTCTAATTACGATATCAAACTTGATACCGGGAGTTTTGAAGACTTCTAGCAACTAATCTCCGGGCGAATCACACTTTAATCATACGTATGAATACCCAAGCTCGAAGAGACATATAAGAATATAGTTCAATTTAACGAACGTAGTAAAATTAAGCAAGTAGTAAGTACTTTGCTTAATAATGATCATTCGAAAGCGAGTAACCTTAGACAAGTACATAGCTTGATTAAGTCTTCCAAAATTTATTGGTAATAATTTACACACAAAGGTTCAAATATTCACTAGCAAAATAATTTATTTACTGCATGTTTCTAATTTTTAATTTTAAATTGGCTAAATGATAGTATACACACATTTTTAGGTTAGACATTTTATCATAGGTACGTCTTTTTAAGTCGTAGAACATAAACTCATCGCTGGCATTCGGGAATATACAAATAAGTCAATTACAAACATTTTATTTCCGTTTCACTTTTCCGTCACCATTTTTTAAAAAGAGGATAAGACTCAACATATGAAAGATAGATCACTTCATAGATAGGTTAGTTTCTCAACCAATCAGATTACACATTAAATAAAAATTTTGCGTCTGCTACGACCAATCAAAGACTACTTTTAAAAGGATTTAACCAACAGCGAAGGTTTTATTTCGGTTTCACATTTTCGTCATCATTCCTTTAAGAGAGGATTGATAATTAAAGAAAATCATTGTATCTGGAGATTATTTATAAAAATATAATGTAATTTCTTAACACACTGATAACAAAAATGTTGTATGTTCAACGAAATCGGATTTTGTTTCAAGTAAATATTACTTGTTTTAACTAAATGTTACTTGAAACAAGTAAAATATCCTCGAAAATATAATACTGCTTATAGTATTTAGAAATAGTACCTACTTTATTAGATCAATGAAAAAAAAAACGGATGCGTATACGTCTTTTGGAATATTGAAACAATTAACTTTGAGAAAACAAGCTTTAAGCTTTTAATACAGTTGACTAAAAAAAAACTTCTAAATTGTGATAAAACAATAAAAAAGAATCCTCAATTTCTTTTAAATATAATTTTATATCATTTAGAAAAAAAAAAAAGAAGAAAAATTCGATTTTTCGAAATTATTTGCGTTTTTCCACGTCAGTGTTCCCTTAAAAAAGACGTCACCCACATCCCTCCCTCCATCATTCTCCTGCACTCCTAGCAATCATTCCACCGGACCTCACTCCCCCCGAATTATCATCACAACGCTGCGCACGGGCTTTACGCGTCCCCCTTCGCATACGGAAAATTCTTCACGCACTACCACACACATACGCGAAAGATCAATGATTTTCCTGAGGAACCCGAAGGTGACGTCTTTCCGAGCAATTTACCGCCTCTCGCGCGCGCGCGCGATCCCCACTGGGATACGGGGCCGAATGTGATTTCCTGCTTTAGCGAGCACGCAGTTCTTATCGGATGCGCGCGCGCGCGCTCGCGTCGAAATCATCGGAAGGGAAAATAAATTCCCGAAGCTTTTAGCGAGTGGAGTGGGAGCGATGCTGAGGGATGAGCATTCGAAAGTGCGAGCGCATCGGAGGAGTGTCTTGTTTGGCGTTCGAGAGGTGCGCTCTCGACTGTCGGGAATTTAAATGGGTCTGCGTGGCTGAGGGAGGTTCTTTTGCACCCGCGCGCAGGCGTGCTGTTGTCGGGATGAGAGAGTGCCTTTTTGTTAAATAACGGCTGGCAGGTCGCGACGATTGCTGGGAGGCGGGAAACGGATTGACGTTTAGTGGGTCGCTTGATTTTTTGTGGTATGATGAGTGTATAGTGTGAATTTAATCAGGGTTTGATGAGAATGAGAGTTATGATGACTTTTCATCGATAGAATACGATTATAACCATATAACTTTAATTTTCCTGAAAAGATTTTTAATTAACTTTTGAAGTCCTACATGTACATAGTTTTCAATTCCAATCAATTCCAATCGCCAGTTGTAACATCATTTCTTCACTTCCCAAAATTCAATCATTTACCGTTATTTTGCTATACGTAAAATCACGAAATACCTAATTTCTCTTCGCTGGCTCTAACTGGCCCATAAAAACGACAATTCCCCTTTTATTTCATTTCCCACTTTCGCAGGGTCTCATATTCATTCGGCGCAATAAACTACCTCCATCCCATAAACTCACACCCCTTTTTTCCAAAAAAGGCGCGCCTGCAGAAAAGTCTAGGTATACGTATATACGTACGTACGTATTTCGGAACAAATGATCTCGAAACGGCTGCTTGCCACGGCAATTATAAACGGCTGCACAATATCCCCCTCCCGAAAATTGCGCCCGTAAAAGCCCCGTTTATAGCGGGCGAAATGAAGGCCGCGAGGACGACAAAAATGCCCAGGGCTGAGATACATATATATATATATATCGCCTCGGAGTTTTTAATTATTCCGTTCCGTTCGACTGCCGAGGTAGAGACAGAGCTTAAGGGTCTCATATCACCGGTGTGTTCCGGTTATTGGAGATGCAGATATTATAAGCGTTCGAGATGACCGACGGAATGTAAGCGAATGCGCGCGCGCGCGATAATCCTTCGCCGCACGCAAATATACTGCAAGCCAGCTGTGCGGACTATCGCTTTTTTTTCTCTCTTTTTTTGAAGTGGATGATGACGTCATGACTCGGGATGTTTGAGTCTCTCTCTCTCTCTCTTGAGACCTTTTTGGTTCTCTACTCTCTGTTTTTTTATACGCTCGGTCCAAATTAATTTTCTTAATTGAGGCTTCGGTGGAAGTTGCTTAATTTCGCTAACAAGCGGTCGCGTCTAGGTAGGGCCGCGGAACTTTTTAATGGATATAAGTGGGCGCGCTTCTTGCGATTTTATTAAAAATTTCGGGGGGGCCGGGGTGTCGTAAGTAGCCAAGGGGTAGAGCATCTTTCGAGAATTAAAAGCTTTAATCTGGAAAATTAAAGCGCGGAACGCGCGTTTGAAAAGGGCCGCAGTGAGGTTGGGATTGATGGTAATGAAAAATCTTTTCGACGAGATTTGGAAAATTTCTCTCTGTAGCAATAAATCTCAAAAACAGGGGTATTCCGTTGATAGAAGAGGGTCGTCGCATTTAATAATGAACGACGGCGTAAATTCAATGAATGGCCAGCAATCGCGTTAAAAATTAAACTTCACGAGGTAACTCAATATTGATTCGATTGCCGATCGATCAATCTTGAATACTGCAAGTTAGAAATTGAAAAATTGACCCCTCCCAATAGAATGCATTAAAAATTTACCTTCTATTGCCATAACATCGGCCATAAAATATCGATGCTGATAATTTTAACGGCAAATCGAAACAATTAATTCATAAATCTTGTATCTTTAACACATCGCTATCCCAACCAATCAGCATGAAATCTTGAAAAATCTTCAACATAACCACTTTAAAAGCCCATCAATCTTCCCAACCATTTGCCCCTCTCGATATCTCAATCCCCTGTCCCGACCCTCGAACTTCGTCAGGCGCGATGACCGATTAAAATCCAGCCGCGCGCGCCGCCACTCCCACGGCGTTAATTCAGTCGCGTCTATCGATAAGACCACCGCGGCGACGACGGCGACGAAGGAGTAGGGAAAGAGGAAAAAACCGCGTCGTCGACGTCGTCGTCTAAATTGGCAAAGCGACGAGCGGGCGGGCGGGCGCGGTGGCAACAAACTCAAAAGAGCACTTCGCCGCGTGCCAAAGTAGCCAGATTTCAAGAGTGCCTTTCAAGTGGCTCGCCCGCCCTGACGACGACGACTGAGTGCAGCTTGGACTCGCGCGTCATAAAGCCGAGCTCTGGCGCGGCGTTAATCGTCTTAATTCGCAGCTGAGAATTAATCGACCTGAGCTCGGCGCGCCTGGCTGTAATACGTGGCTGTGTGTGTGTGGAAGGGTTTTCAGGAGAGACGAGTGTTTGAAAGGGTAGGGAAATTAAAATAACGTTTGTTCTGGCGAATTCTATTGTGAAAACCATTGCTCGTGTATGAGGGATGTTAATGGGGCGGTGATATTTGTTCGACCTACTGGAACACTCGATTGGGAATAATATTTTTTCAAGCCAAGTGGACGCTATATAATTAACGCGTGTGTAGCAGCGGCGAGTTCTAATTTGCGAGTGGAAGTTAAAGAGGCGCGATTGATTTGAATTTTGCATCTTTAATGGCGTTAATTGGAATCGCGTATATACTTGTTAGCACATGTTAAAAGCGGACGACGAGACGGGGGAAAGCGGAAGAGAGGAGAGAAATAGAAAGGCAAAGGGAGAGCGCCGAAAGAGAAAGTCGGAGAAACGACAAAGAGAGGACGAGGGAAAAAAGAAAGAGTAGAAGAAGAAGTGAAGAAGAAAACGACAGAGGGGGAAAGAGGGGAGACGAGTTAAAAAGAACATGAAAGCGAGAGAGAACAAAGAAAACAAAGAAAAATTCGTCCCACTTTTGAAAGTCGTATACACGAACCTTATGAATAAATTATAAAAAGGATATTTTAATTAAAAAATGTCCTCCCACCGAAATTAAAATCTAGAGAAAACAACAAAGCCACACTGCTCTCTCGCCGGCAAACTTCCTTACTTTCAAATTAAGACAGTATCCTTATTAAAAAACACTATGTTCCACTATCTCGCATTGCGCGCGCAAACTCCCGGGGACCGCAGCTGAATGTCCCTCACCCCCCCGCGCGCTTCTCCCCTGCATTATAAAAGCAATTCAACGCCGCGGAGTCACACAATTCGACCCCTCGCTTTCCGTACCCGCGAGTTAATTTTTAACAGAGAGAGAGAGACGTTTGAAAGCCAGCCTCGCGGCTCTTTAAAAGCGACGAATTAAAGCTTTCAACGCTCGGCAATCAGTTTCGCGGGCCGTTTGAAATATTTAAATAAAACGCGTGAAAAAGCATGCCATTTTGCAAAACGCTTCTCTCTTTCTCTCCGGTTGCGGAAACTTTCGACGGCGCGCGAGTGCCGGATGTATACTTTAGCCACTCCAGATGAGAGGTAGTAGAATTCTCTCTCTCACACACTTTTTAGCCGGAGATTCGAGAACGAGACGTATAATTGTTTTAGAACAGGTAGAGTCGGATGCGGTGAGCGCGGGCGGGTAGTTAGAGCGAGGATTTCATTTTACCCCGGGGTGGAGGAGGACACGAACCCCTCGAGCGAGTATTTCTTGTTTCGATCGGGCCGAGAGATGTATAATGGTTTATCAATTCCGCGTCGCTTTTCATGAATCAGTAAACTTTACGCTCGGCCGGGCTTCCACCGCCGCACCCCCGCGGCTGCCGACACAAAACGATTCGCTGGAGCTTGAATTCGCGTCCTCTCTTGTACTCCTCGAAGCGTGCTCGCGGTCGTCTTTATCGGAGTTGCAGGTGGAAGAACGTTATTTATTGAATATCCACCAACGTCAGCTCCCTCTTCCTCTCCTTTCTTTTCTGAAGTACACGATATTATTATTAATTATTATATATAAGTATACGTTTGTTTCTAAAAATAAATACGGTTCTGCGTGATCCGAAGTAAGTAGAAGTAACTTTATTTCCGGTGGGGGTGTATACGGCGGTGTGGAGGCGTCACGCACAAGGCATCATTTGGACAAAGAAATAAGAAGCGAAAGAACGCTCGATCAAGTATTTTGATGGAAAAGCTCAGCAAAAAGGCCAACCGAAGTACGTCACGCAACTATATATATACGCACATTTGACGTTATAAATAATGAGCGCGCTTACACATTTTCGCGCCTTTTTCCACATTGTATTTTCAAACTCTTCCCGTTCTGCAATTCAAAATCAGCCTTAAATATCTCAACTCTCCCGAATCGCAGTCCAAAACAAAGGGCAAAACAAACACTATTATACGCGGACTCGCCGAAGTCGCCCGTCTCCAAAAAACAACGATCGCGTCCAAAGCTCGCGCTTGCAATGAATTTATCGCCGTTTCCTATTTTCTCAAGTAACTCCTTAGGCGAGCGAGAGAGAGAGAGAGAGGGACGCTCGAGTGGGAAAGCCCTACAGGTAATAAAGCCGTTATTTGCATGCATTACCATTTTAAACCGCTTCCGGAGAGTGAGAGAGAGAGAGGTGGAGGTATACGCGTGCACTCGACAGGGGCAAACAAATTCCCTTCAAAAAGCAAGCAAACACATCGCCGCCCCGGCAATCGGATGTAAATTCATCCGGGAACCAAATAAATTCTCTGCCCCCCCGATAAGACGGCGATAAGGGAAGCGAGGCGGAGGAGGCAAAGGAAAGAAAAACACGCCCGTGGACGAAGAAGCCGACAAGCTTTATCTTTGCACTACCTTATATACACCGAGACATGTACACACGCTCGCGCGGCTCCTGTGATTGCGACGAAAGCCGTAATTGCACTCGCTCGAGCAAACATTTGCATCTTCTACCCAGCGCCACGGCGTATAATGTTTGATGCGTTCGCTGCAATGTCCTCGTTAAGGATGGATTTTCGGCGCGCGGTTTTCGAGTTATTGCCAATGGGTGGGAGGGGGAGAGGAAAAAGTTAGTGCCTCAGTTCCCGAAGTTGTAAAACTTGTTTTTGTGTGCGCGTGCGGAGTGTGTTCTTGCCGAATGGAGAGAGAGAGAGCGCAGACTTTAGCTGAGAAATCGTCGGTCGAAATGAGTAATGGGGCAGAGTTTTATTTTTCGTTTTGAAAGTGGCGCCGGGGGTTTGAATGTAGTGCGCGACGGGTATTGAAAAATTTTGAATCGTAGCGTGAATTGTGGTCAAAAAGTTTGGTAACTTCTTGGAACTCGATGCAGAGTTATATACATAAGATTTAAAACAAGAAAGATGAAGAGCCAATTCAAGAGTTTTTTTGTGATTAAAAGCAAAATCTGCTTGGCAATAATTATGGCTCGTTCGTTTTTTCACGGTAAACCTACACTGAGAAGAATGATAATATAATAAAAAATGACTAATAGTAACGTCGAATCATATTTATACCCTGGTAGAAAATTAACCATATTACGGTCAATTTATATATATACATATATATATATATAAATTGACCATAATATGATTAATTTTCTACCAGGGTAATATCAAAATAATTACTATGTTTTATACGTACTTAGTAAAAAAATTTCTAAAGACGTATGAATTTTTACTATGAAACTTAGTAATTCTTTGATATTGCAAGTATGTCTCGACATATATCTATTATAGTAATTTTTATTATATCATTTGTCTCAGTGTACGGGTTCCCACGTTTCATATAAATTATTCATAAACAATGTTAATTTATTGTTAACAAGAGGAGAAACGGGGCGAAATTACGGGCCATTGTTTACAATTTCCAGCAAATTCAAACTTGATTATTGCCGCAGAATTCGCCGAGTGCGCGCGCGCGCGCTGCGGTGGTGGTGAATCTGACTTTGGAAGTCAGGTGCTCGAGTGTAAGATTTACATATAAATTATTCATGCGTGTGGCTCTGATGTAAGGTCTGCCGTCGGAGTGCTTTACAAATTCTGTCCTCGATTCTAAACTGCAATTTAAGATCTGGAATTGCTCGGGAAGAAACTCGATTCAAACACACGCGTATACGGGCAGATTATTTGCTGCCGCGTCTATAGGCGACAAAACGCGACGCGAGGCTTAAGCGAAATTTCCCGCCGAATAAGTATCTACGTATATATATATGCTCATTGCAAAATACAATATTTAGATAAAACTATGCGCAGCGGCGGCAAGTTCTTCAGCGGCGAGAACTTTCGCCTAGTTTCTTTCTCTCCAAATCTCGGGGAAACTAAGCTGAAACTACGAAGAAGAACAATAATCGGCGTTTTACGTTATCAATAACAGCGCTGGCCCCCTTATATTCTTATCTCGAAAAAGAGAGCAGCAGCAGCAGCAGCAGGGACGCAAAAACTCCCTAAGCTTTCTCTCGCAACTTTGAAAATTTCGATAGCCGCGCGGCAAGTTGGCTGCATTCTCCCGCGCTCACGTGCTCGCTCGCCCGCGCGTCACTAGCCGCGCGGCGCTCTCTCGTGAGGGGGGTGTTTTTTCCCTCAAAATCTCCGATCTATCAAACTTTCAGCAACTCGCGTCCCGACCTTTATCAGACGTTATCGCGCAGAAGAGGTGAAAAGGAGCGCGAGGGAAGTGAGAGCGAAATTTTCGTTGCTAGTGATAAAACTGTGGCGCGCGCAGAAAGTTTCATGCAGTTGGTGGTGCGCGCGGTAGTGGGAGGGGCGACGGAGATGGTTCTTAAGTGGAACAAGCCCGTGTTTGGTAAGACTGATTTATGCGTGGAGGTGCATGCTTTTCGTGTTATTAAAGCGCTGGTTTCGCTTCGCCAACAACAGTTTGCCAAGATTCGCCCCGGATATTAAAAATTTACGCGATTTACCTTTTTTGCATGATATCGTCGTTTTTTTATTACTGTAAAATTTTTTTCAAAATATATAACAAAAAGTATAGGTTGTCTGTTTTGTTGCTTAATTTTTTAGATTATGTTTGCTCACCAGAACAGGGTACGACCTCTGGAGGGCATATGCTATGCTCAAACTTGG
>JAPYZP010001113.1:0-18398 GCA_030522985.1 Torymus sinensis | reverse complement strand
TAACCAAAAAAATTTGCAGCGTAAAATAGTTTCTCATTTTTTAAATATCGCCAAAACCTATATCGCCCCACTGCCCATTTCGCCCCACCTTCCCCTACTCGGAATCGGTGTTGCCTATAGCGTTCAGAATCGCATAAACATTCTCCTGTATATATATTGCCATAATAGTTTTTTGGTTCGTTGTAACGTTTTTCAAAGAATCGCATCCTAATTACCAAGAGTTTAATTTTGAAGTTGAATAATTCCATAACCGAGTTGACAAACGATCTGAAATTTAGCATTATACTTGTCGGAAATCAATTGAAGAACATATTAAATTTTTTATCGGGGCATATATTCATTTTTTGACGTTGCAAGACAAATAAGTATAAAGTAATATGTAATAAGTATAACTCGATTAAGGCAAAACATTATTATGGATAAAATAAATTTGAGTTTACGTAGGTATAAGGTTTTCGAACTATTTAATCTGAATTTTATTTACCTGTTGTGATTTAAATTAAAAATAACGCTAACCATGGTTAATGCGTGTAATCGAGAGAAACAAAATGATGCGACACAATACCGCTGTATCCTACAGCGATCATATTGCACCGATAAATTACAACTATTGCTTCTCTTCTTTTACATGCGTAGAAATTTCGTTTGTTGTATGTGAATTACGTAATCGTTATTTCCAAGAATTAATTGCGTGTAATACGTCTCTGTATAATTTAAAGTATTCTGTGCTTAAGACTAACATTTACAATCGAGCAATCTTTTGTCAATCGATAAACCTATATATTTAATGAAGAAACGCTGTTGCACTTTGAATAAGGTCAAACTGGCGTTTTCCTTGTAAATCTAATTCTATTTTAAATTTCCTTGACTCAATGCACATTTCATAATAATCTAATTAATCTATAGAAACATTTGCAAAAGTTAAAACTTCATACGGTTTTTATGAATTTATTATTAAAATTCTTTAGATAACTTGTAAGTTCTCTTAGTTTGTGACAAATTCTCTTATTCTGTAAATACAAATCGCATGCGCACGTGTTCTCGTTTTTTAAAAGAAAAAATAAAAAATAGATCGATACTATACTTACTAATGAAAGTATATCAAGTTAACTATATATCGCGACTTCTCGGGCACTGTGATGACTTTACACTACACACACAAGTGTGTTTACCTATCGGCAGCGCACCCATTGTTCGCCGCCGCCATGTGTATGTTTAGGTTAAACCTGACGGATTATTTCTTTGTTTAAGACTTTTATAGCGACTTACCCATTAAGGCAGCATTGCGGCTCTTTTCCTCGTTCTCGTTGTCGGCCGATTTGCCGTCCTCCTTCTCGCCCTGGTCATCTTTGAATTTTGATTGCAGTCATTCGAGAAAAGCGCGTGTGTCCTTCCGGGTCAATAGTCCGCCATATACTGAAAAAGGGGCGCTGGGGCGCTCCGTCTCCCCACCATATAGGCCACCACTCATCGCGTGCGCGCTCGGAAGCGGCCGGCCATATTTATATACCTATAGTGCGGGGCCGCCGGGGCCTCGTGCGCACGTTTCGACTTGCAAAAATGCAACTTCCATTGGTTGCCTGTCGCGTGTATAATCGGTCTGAGTATGAAGTACCTATAACGTAGCTTCAAAATGTGACTTTGTTTTGCGCTGCCCTCTCACATCATGATCTTTAAGACCTCTGTGTGGATAAGGCCCATTACACGCAAAAAGGAAGAGGGAACAAATACAGTTAATAACATGGGTTACTGCTATATCGGTATATATTGTTATGAGGAAAAGCTCTTGTATTTTATGTATATAAATATAGTTACCCAGATTATTTACTGTATATGTATTCCCTCTTTCTTTTTGCGTATGTAATGTAAGGCCTAGATACAAGATACAAAATAATATGCTTTAGTACTTATATACGCCTTTTGTTTCTTCTATATCTGCAGAGTGTATCTGGTTTTTTTTCGTGTGGAGGCCCTTATTACGTTTGTTTTTGCTTACGCATCAATAATGTCATTTCAAGTATAGCGTAGGTGGATTAGAAAATTGTAAAATCATATATCCGGATTGATAATAATTTAGTGTTTTCTTATAAATTCTGTAAAAACGTTTAAGATTCTAAAACACAGTCATTATATTAATCGACTTCGCATTACGATACTTCTAACAGAAGTATTTTCTATAAGCATGTAAATTAAAATGCTATCCTCTATAATCTATTAAAATAGAGGTAAAACTATTAATGCTGTCGCAAATGTACATAAAAATGTTTATCCAAATTTTGAACGTAGCCTTAGCAGGGAAATATTGAGGAAAAACATAAATAAACATATGTAGGCTGCGGGAGTAATTAAACTTATAATTATAATCAAGAGGAATACGAATGCTGAGCTATAGCTTAAAATGTATACACAGTTTGGGCTTTTATCCAAACTAAGCAAAGCTATAGATATGACCTGCATGAATATGTGAATATTTTGATAGTTTTACGGGCAATTAAATTCTGAATAGCACATTAAGTATACTGATTAAGCGCTAACACTTATTTAATTTATTATATAAGAGCATATCAAATTTCTTTTTCGCTCCTTCTTTTTACGCGTGACAGTGTATTGGTATCACTGACATTTCTACATATACATGTACATTTTCATAGACATATTTTCACAAGATATACCTATGAAAATGAACATTTGAAAAATTTACTTTACAATTGAAGTACCTATAACGTTAAATTTAGTTTTAAGTGAAATTTAACGTTAAAAATGTAACGTTTTCACTTACAATGACATTAATTGGTATTAAATCGTTTTACAGGACACCTGGCCCAGGACTATAGAAAAAGTCTGTGACTACGGAGTGCCAATTCTGGTGACCTCTTACACGGAGGTTGAGCTGCCGCGCGACCTGGCGCGCCTGCGCCAGCACCGGGACATGCAGGTCGAGCAGGAGCCTCGGCGCAACCCATTCGCCTCGCTGCGACCCGAGCGTAACTTCGTCAGCGACGACGTCGCCCCGCTGATTTACAAGAACTATTTTGTCAGCGTCGCCAGGGGAATCCCCGGCAGCGACCCCAAGTAGCCGTCTAGCTATGCGCGCCGCGATGATATGCATGGCTAGCTACACTTCGCCGGCACGTGAAAAGCGAAACTCCTATTTTTAGCTTGCAAGCTCGTTTCCTCGCGGCTTATTTTGTCGCGACATAGGGCTGGGGGAGAGAGGCTGCGTCCTCTCGTTAACGGACGGATGATCCGTCAGATTTGTGCTCTCGCTCTTTACGTCTGCGCATTACTGCCTCCGCCTCGTACTGCCTTTTCGAACGCGCGTGCTGTACCTACCCATTCGTGCCTTGATTCACACGCCGTTCTTTGACAACTGCGATTCTTTTTATCAGCCAATTTAAGACCTGTGGCTGTGTATTGTAATTTTCAACGGCAAACAGTATGCTTGACTCTTGACAAAGGCGAGCTTAATCTTCGTGTAGCCTTTGTACGTTTCAGTTTTCATTATTTGCATATTAACGGCATTTTTTTATTATATTAATAAAAATAAGGTAAAATGAAAAATAGTTAAATAAAAGAATATTTACAAGAGACTTATTAAGGATAGGTACTATATCATCAGAGGTAAAAAAGTAGTCTCCTAAGAGAGTGAAAAATCATATAAAATGTTTTTCAAACCTGCAAAAAGAGTTTTGTGTAGATTTTCAAACATTTTAGTTTTAATTTTTATCACTTTTTTGGTATGTAATAATAACCCGTTGTATGACAATTTTGTATGAATAAAACTTGTTGGTCAAGCATCTATTAACAATTACGCGAAAAATTAATACAATGTATATGTGATATTTATACCTTCTATACTGTACATACACAATTTATCAATAGATGTTATAAAATAAAGATTATGATACCTAAATGATATTGTAATAAAACATAATTGATCATTTATATATTTCTTTTCCTCAGTTATTTTATAAGAACCTTCTTAAACAGTATAATTTTACTAGGTTAATTATAACGATAGTATACTTATTTATTGACGGAGTAATTGCAATTATTAATTAAGAAATGCATATATGTGGAATTATTTGGTATTAACAAAGACTTACTTTTCAACATGATTTATTCTCTCTTTATTTACAAATTGGTTTAATATAAGTCATTTTGTCACTTCGCAATTTTATTAAAATAAAAACGCGAATATTAACAACTTCGGTAGTATGCTACAAAACAATTTACACAGTTGTATTGAAGATGTACAAATGATATTGATACATTCATCGACAACATTATTATGTTTTCTCCGTTTGGCACTGTGTGGGTAGGAAAATACTGTTTGAAGTATGTATACTATAAGAAAGTTTTTTTATTCGTAAAAAAATATATGGAGAAATCATCTACGCTACATGCCTATTTGGAATAATGGTTTTCAACAACAAATAGTAATCTTTTTTCTTATTTTAATTTAGGAAAACAACGTAAAGTGAAATTAAATGTACATTATATACCACTAGGATATAAGAATATAGTACATTTGATAATATAGTATAACTGACATCGTTTTAATAATTATTGTCACTCATTAATTTTATTAATCGTAGTGATCAAATGAAGTGATTGCTATATTTATTATATTGATATTTTACAAATACACTATTTGGAAATTTAAAAAATGTATCTACTAAATATAACATACAAAATAATTCTATTTGTTTCAATACGAAGTCATCTAAAAGGCATAGTTACATCACGGCGATTTCTATATAAATATAATATTTTCCATAAAATTTAACTACTTCAAGTAAAAATTATTTATTATTAAATAATTGTGTATATAATAATATCCAAGAGATATTAAACAAAAGCTATTTTTGAATTGAACCAATTCAAGAAATGACCTTTTATAAAAATAAGATTTAAATTGACTCTTTCTCTCTCATGTGCATTATTCATTCGCAAGCTCGACCTGTAAATTCTTTCATTATACGTTCATACATAATTGTTTTCTTCAAGTAAAAATGATAAAAGTATATGTAAAGTTTATGAAAATATGACAAATAAATTATAAGACAATCTTCCGTAAAATATAATTGGAAAAAGTACAGAAAAGGAATGCGTGTATGATGACTTTCGATATTACATACCTAATTGGTCCACTTTTCTCAGCATTTACAAGTTTTAACATTTGTTCGTGTTTTTAGTATGAAATTGACAAACATTCTTGAATTACAGATTTAAGAAAAATGTTCGTCTTCGTTTGGAATCTGTAGGAACTGTTTATCCATTATCAACATAAACTGTACATTTCGACAAGGCAAAATTACCTATATAATTGTGAAATATTATACATATTATACCTCTTCTTTGACAAACTCTTAATACTGTATACGATAATTAGCGAAGATAAAAAAAGCTCAAGTTGCCGAATTCGATAAGGCGAGCGAGGCTGCCGGTGAGGCTTCGTAAATTCCAGCTAAATTGAATAAGTATAGTACTTATACGTTGATAGCGCGACAGATCTCAAGGATCGTTTGCCTAGAGGAGGCGCGCGAGGAAGGCTAGGAACAGAAGGGCAAGTGTCGGCAGGCCGACGCCCGCCGAGTTGGGCGTGAGCTCGTAGAAGTAGCGGTTGTACGCCTGATCGCAGTGCGACGGCCAGTCTTTGAAGCACGCCGCGTAGGCTATTACGTGGGCGATGTAGTTCTGCTCGAAGGTGCTGCGGAACAGGTGGGCGTACGGTCCTGCAACGAGAAACGACAATGTTACATATATAACGCTCAATTCAGCCTGATGATAACAAAAATGATCTATATAATTTGCGAGTTAAGATTACATTCTCTTAATTGTGATTTATGCCCGTGCAATCGGTTCTAATTGATTGACAAAGCCAACATTCTTGATGATTTCTATTTTTAATATAGGCTACATTTAAAATGGCACACATCGAAGGCTACTGTCGTTATGTTAAAATGGTGCGTCATTTATATATGTACGAAGAAATTCGAGTTAAATCGACTCACCAATAGCGTAGAGGCCAACGTCCTCGCCACCGTGGGTCTCGTCCTTGAGGTACCTGGCGGCGAAGTGCCGGTAGAACGGGTCCTTCCTGTTCTCGTCGTTCTCGAGGTTCTTCCAGGTCTCCTCGGAGCTGTGGCCGGAGCCGTTGAGGCGGTGGTAGAGGTAGCCGGGCCCGTTGGCGTAGCTCAGCGTCTCGTACTTCTGCGAGCTGCCCGTGGCGTCGGCCAGCCCGAGGATGTCGTTGCCGCGCAGCGGGTAGCCGTTCATCGTGAACGCGTGCGAGTGGTCGGCCGTCACGAGTACGAGGGTCTCCTCGATGTTCACGTTCTGCACGGCCGTCATCACGGCGTCGTCGAGCTCGGCCACCTCGCGCAGGGCCAGCTGCGCCAGGTTCTGGTGGTGGGCCAGATCGATCTTGCCACCCTCAACCTGTTTACGGATACATTATTCTTTATTCTACTTATTTAAAACAAAATCAGTTTTATTATACAATCTTTTGCATTACACAACTTTAACTCGTTCGTAAAATCAGTTCATTGCATACATCGTGGATTTACCGTTTTAATAAAGCAGATAAGGATACCGGTGATTTGGAAAAGTTAGTATACATATCGCGCTAAACTTCCGTGAATGCGTGTTATATTAATACGTTGCTATCATACGTCTTACTTGAACGAATGAAAATTGAGAGGAAAAAATTAATGGGCGCACGATAAATTGGCTTATTAACTTATGTTTGTTTTATATTATCTTAACCGACTTTAGTACCTGTAATATATCATCTTATACATCAGAGTCATAACAAATTGTTCGTGATAAAAGACATTGTTTACAACTGTCTGAAACAGCTGATAAACGGGTAATAAAAAGTCTTCTTCATTTTCTTTTATTGACTCAATACGATCAACCGTTTCACAAACTTTTTAATGAAAAGGCTTAATTCGAGCGTGGGTTTATGCAGATCAGTACAATACCTCATTATCGAAACTTTTCAATACCAATCAACCCTATATTGATAAAATAGTAAAAGTCGTGATTCGACTATCGTCGCTCGTCGCGCTAATATACGCGTATTATGTCGCGCAGCGATTAATAAATTATGGGAAGTCGGGATAGCTATTAGACCAGCGTCGGATCTAGAGTTACGCGCTTGAAATTGCATAGGTAAGTGGGTTGACCTTGCGTCGCATCCGCGTACCTTACCGCGGAGGCTTGCCGCGCACTTTCGGTATTTTTTTCAAGCCGAAAATTTTCCGGTATTCAGATGAATGAATTGCTGATTGTCAAATAACAAAAATCAATAATACGAGATAATGCGACAATCATAAATTAAATTTTCATTCGCTAAAAATTCGAAAAAATCGTTAATAAAATAATTTTTTATGTTTTAACTTTTAATTCATAATCAGACATCATACTGAACCATTTTGCAGAATAAATAAAAAAAAAAACGATGCATGCCAAATCGTATTAAATTTTTTATCTATAATTAGTTAGATATTCATGTGTAAAACTACGATCTAATGAATAATAAACTAAAATATGATATTGCTGGTATAGCTAATAGCATGTAAATTTATCGTTCTGATATTTAAATGAAAATACATAATTATGAATTTGAAGTAAATGATAAAGAAGATTGTTAATTGAATGTCGACGTTAATGGTCAGCAGATGCAATTTTAAAGAATCCTAATATACTGTGTAATAAGAGTTATCAACAATTCAACTTACGCGCGTTTTGTGAGAAAGTGATTTAAAACATAATTCTCTTATTTAACAAAGTACTTGGATATCATAAAGTCAAACCGTAATGTCGAGTAAAAAAAAATATCAGTAATTATTGAAGATTGAAATATAAATGATGCGATGTAATCATGTAAGTCTAATTACACATGGAATGATATTAAAACATTCCTCATAATTAAGCGTAGGAAATTCATGAGGTTATTTGCGCGGCGCTAAAATCCACAAAGTAATCCTCAGCTAAAAAAGTATAATCACTATTGTAGACGTCACACATCTACTTGATTAAGAAGATTAAAACTATGTTTGTATATACCGTAATCGGATATTGTACAAATTTAATTATGCATGACGAATGAAATACGCAATTTTCAAACGAAAAGTAATTGAGCGGTATGAATAACCGCAAGGACGTAGCGATATCTCTCGGAACCCAGCATAAGAGAAATCGGTAAAACCCGCTTGAAAGAAGGTTTAATCACCTTAAAAGACATGATGCGAGAAATGCATCGGTCTCAACGTGCACTTATATTAAATACAGATCACAGGCAAGGATTTGGTTCTTCCAGGTAGGTTGAGTAGGTGGGTAAAGCCCAGATGAGGAAACTGGCTTAGTGAGACTCACCATGAGGAAGAATCCCTTCTTGTTCTTTCGGAGCATGCGGATGGCTTGGAAGGTCATGTTGGCGAGCGAGGGCACGGTGTCGGGCTTGACAGTGGCGTAGGGCAGATGATCGTCGGCGAAGATGCCCATGAGCTTGGTCGCGTTGGCAATGTCCACGGCCATGAGCTCCTTAAGATTGGTTACGAGCTCGGAGCCCGGGTTGTTCCTGAGCCAGCCCTTGGCGAGCTCGCGGCCGTCGCGACGCTGGCAGGCCTCTTTGTCCGGGAGGACACTCGGCATGCCCATCATACCGGCGCCACCGCCCATTATCACCTGATTGAGTAAGTGCATGTATCAGTTCCTGCTTCGTTATGACGAGAAAGTCGCTCGAAAATTATTTTGTTTTTTTTTTGTTTGTTCCATCTGTGGTGTCTCTTTACTATTTATTGTAATAGAACGAACGTATAGTGGGCAAAAATAAATTGTTTCGACTATTGTTATTTTTTTCTATTTCTTTTTGTTTCTGTATAAAGTACAACTGTTTGACAGTTGCAATCTAGTCAACGCGAAACAGCAAATAAGAAAAAAGCCTCATTTTCTCGTATATCGTAACACAAACATTAATGAGCTTGTTTCAAGAAATGTTAAAAAAATTACTGTAAGATTTTTTTTTATTTAATTACTTGTCATGGACTTAAATAAAACAATGAATGCTCGTAAAATACAAGTATTTTAACAATTATTTACTGATATATCTATATAGTCTCAAACATACAAAAACGACAGAATACTCAGTAAAGTTTTAAACAAGCAGTGATAAACGACTTGTCGTTCTTGAAATCATTATTTCAGTAGTTATTACAATTAAGTGGACGTAAAATATTGAGGAAATAGAAAAAAAATCATGAAAAAATCTGATTTTAACAAAAAAAAAATTGCTTGCTAAATATTTATGAAATTTGAAAATACGTAGGACTTCAAAATGCCTTTCATATAACATGAATATATAGTTAGTTCAGTCACGTTTATCTGATATTAATTGTCACATATCATAAAATTTTATTTAAATGTAAATAAAATATTTTCGTAAGAATTATCGATTAAAAGATAAAAAAACGCACAGTGATCTCATACGCAAGTGTTTTTGCTCAAACGATTTCCCGTTGTCCTTGCGCGAAACCTTTAAGAACTTGGCGAGCGGAAAAAAAATAGCAAGGAAATGCTTTTACTTTGAAAAGATTAGAAAATACTTGCACATATATATAGGAATATCGGGGCAAGGACGCGAGACGGCAAGGTGCGAATAATAGGAGCGCGCGCGTGCGTAAGATCGGCGGCCGATAATTATTATACGTAGCATGCAGGCTGCTTTAGCGCTGAAAGGAAAACTCACCTTGAACTTGTTTCCCGGCGCATCCTCGACGAGCTGCCTGGCAATGTCTTTGATGCAGCCGCGATGCTGGGCTGGTATGTTGGCGTCGCACTCCCAGTCACGGTTGGTCGTGTGCGCGTACAGAGCGCCCGGCGTCGCGTGCGTGATGCGCGTCGTCGTCACGAATCCTGCGGTCGAAAACGCGGATTAGCGCGACTGATGATGGCAAAATGGGCTTTCTATTGAGTGCTTAGGGGGGAATAAATAGGATTAAAATGATCTTTCATTCTAAACGCGATTATTACTTATGTCACCCGACACGAGTACTTTTTATATCGAGAATAGCCATTCGCGGCTATTCGAAGTCATTCGAAGAGTCTTTAAAGTACTTGTTAATAAATATATATTTGGAACGTGGCCTATACAGTGCTGGAAGGATTATTTTATTTAGAATTTGAAGGAAGGTCTCTGCCTCTGTCTTAGGACGCAGGATGTAAGCAATAAATCTTGTTGTTGAGATTACGACTTTTTTACTTGTAAAATTAAGGAAGTTGTAAAAGCCGGGGAATTAGCTACAGTGATAATTTAATAATTAATTTGCGCAATTGTAACGCGTTAAAAATTAACAGCTTAATTTCTGAAAAATGCCTCCAACTTGGAGGTGATTAACTTTTATTTTCATTTACATAACCCAATAGTCAACAGTTTGCGTTTCAGGAATTATACGAAACGTCAAGTAGCCGCTGGAGAATTGCGAGTAAAGTTGCGGGAAAAATCTGTACTGCACGTGCGAGAGTGGCTTTCCCCCGGATTCGGGCCGAAGCAGCCGGGGCAGGCTTTGCGCGAGGGGGGCCTTGAGCGAGAGCACGCATCAGGGTCGCGGTCGGCCGGCGATCGAGCGTGCGCGTGCGTGCGTGTGCGTGATACGCGCGTACACATAGACATTTTTCCCGCCTCTAAATTCCCCAAGGCCCTCGCGCCGTACTGATTGTCAATTGACCGCGTGGGCTCTAGCAAAGCTAGATAGATAGAGAGAGAGAGAGACTGCCCGTAGAGTGCTCATTATCGCGAGCGCGTGCGCGATGGTATATACACATTGCTTATATCGTCCGTCGCTGCACCCGCGGGGTGTCGCAGTCAATCTAATATTTCACTTTACAACCCGATACACGTAGATACAGGCTCATATCTTGATCTGTCGCACGGGAAATTGGGACGCTTTCGCGGCGCTGAGCAGAAGGGCTATCGCTTGACGCACGCGGCTTGCTGCTATCTACTTCAACTTCTTGGAATTTGCATGTTTGTCAGTTTTACAGCGCGATAATTGCTTCGTTTTGGGTGGCTAAGCGCGTGCCTTGATAATCAAATCGGACTGTGTGCTTTCAATTCTAATAATTATAACAACTCATTTGTAATAAATATCTGGGGATTGCCCGATGTATTAATCTATTTTATAGTCCACAATGCGTCTGATCTTCTTTCTCTCAATCACATAGTGTGCAGTCTATATACGAACTAAACTATATTGCATATTAAAAAGCCGATATATCGCTATTTCTAATTTTATCACTACACTATTGCATAATACGGAAGTACTTGTTCTATCAGAGTTAGTAAATATAGCTTTAGTATTTTCTCGAACAATTTAATTTATAAGAATGCTTCTACTTTTATATAATAATAATAATAATAACAACTCTTTGGTGTGTGCTAATAAGATAAAAGTAATAATCTCTAGACTTGATTCAATTGTTTAAATGTTTGATTCTACGAAATCCTTTAAAAAATAAAAATCAAACTCATTACTGTTTGATTAATTTTTTACAAATAGCCTATATACCTAATTAACGCTGAAATACGTACGTCGAGTGTAACAAACTTTTTGCAAGAAAAACTATTCGTGCGTGTGAAGGTAGCTTTAAAATGTAACCTTTGGTACACCTGCCAGGTTTTTCTCAATGAAATGTATAAGTATCGGAATTGAATAAGAAATGGGTCAAATCTTGTGGTTAACGCAGTCTCCTTCGCATTGAATACCAACTTCTGGAGTGTGACTTTGTACCGTTTAGCTGTTTTTATTTAGAAACCGACCTATACTCGGGATTTATGTATCAAGTTCACGTTTTTATAAATCAGACCATTTCTTTTGGACACTTCCTGCTCTTTTAGGACTTCGCTAAAAATCGTCCCGTCATTGATCTACAAACGTTTTTATTTCACCACTTGTAGCCTACAACATATTTATGTTGTAGACGTGTCCAATTTTTCTATTTATCAATAGAAAAGACCAATTAATTACGTTATCTCGAGTTTTTCAAACGCTTGCGGTGTCATGTGACGGCCACTCAATGATAATGACGAGAGCTTGTGAAACATGGACGGGTTATTAGAGGGGAAACCATGTCAATTCTTTATCGACAAGACGTACCGGTATCCATGCCAGTCTCCTGGGCCCAGGTGGCGATTGTCGTCAAGTGGCTATTCTCGTTGACGTTCTTGTCGCACGTGTTGTACTTGGCTTTGCCGTCGAGTCCGAGCATGCGGTACTGGGCCTTCACGCCGGAGAACATCGCCGTGGCCGTACCCGCCGAGTCAGGCACCTGCCTGTCCACGTTGTACGTCTAAGAACAATCGCATCATATTTTCTTTCAAGTATTGCGTAGTAGCTCGCTAATCTTATTTATGTTCGCCACTGATGGAAATCTCGGAGCATTTGAAAAAATGCACTAATTGAAACGATAACTTGGGCTTGTAATATTTTTAAAGTTACTTGTAGTGTTCTATCCCGCTTATATAATAATGAGTCGTCTCATTTTTAGCTATAACAGGCGGGTTGATAAGAATTAGTTTTTTTTTTCTATCTATTGAGAAAATTCCAAGTGAGGAATATTTTAAAAATTGGAGTCTCGATGATTAAACACGTGTGCGCTTTGAACCGTGACGAGATTAAAATACCGTTTCTTTTTTTCAACTGTAGTCTTTGAAGAAGAATAATTTTCACACGAGCATAATATTAACATGAAAAATGATGGGAATTTCGCGTTGGGGCATTGCAGTCATGCAATAATCTTGTTTTATAATCAATTTTAAATTGATGACACGTACTGATGAATATGAGATATATTGGTTAGTATTTACTTGATAAATGTCTTTTAAAGTCGCTAAAATAATACATCGGCAATTTTATATTTAAATATTAAGCTTAATGAAGAGATACAAATAAATAATCGCATCATGCATTTACCAAGCACAATTATTCATAAAAATATATAAATTACCTTCGAAAATCCAGTGTTGGGGAATTTCTCGAAGAACAGTTTGTACTCTTCTCCAGAAGCACCTTTCGACTGTCCCTTGAAGATTCGTCCAGACGTAATAGTCGACAATCCCATACCGTCGCCAATGAATACAATCACATTTTTCGCACGGTTTTGATTGTTTTGTAGCGATAAGATTCGCCTCAGATTCTCTTGGCCGGATTTCATCCAATACGATGTCTCTGTGGAATTATCATTCTTCCGTTAATTACGCATTCGCTCGTTTTCTTCGAAACTCATCCGCGTTGACAACGAGTGATTCGTAAAAGTAACCTAATCTTGATGAATGAAGTACATATAGACAAATTGACAAGTAGAGATGAAATCTTATCATTGCTTTGATTACGATATAATACTGATCATAGACACTTTTATGATTATCTTTAATTTCAGTGTAATAATGCTTTGGATTTGTAGAAAAATTATTGGGTTTTACTTTTGATTCCTTATAAGTTTAAGTAGCTTTTGCTATTTAAAAAATAAACAACGCTTATCTCGAAGAATCGAATTACCATAAGATCAATAGTTCTACGAATTTCAAGCTTCTACCGAATACAAACAATTTGCCACTTTGACTTTTAAAAATCCTGCAGATAATTTTAATATAATCAATGAAGAGAAATTACAATACTAATCAAATTCAATCCACGGAAAAATATATTTATCAAGCATGTTTGGAATAGTTGTAAATTTTTAACTTGTAAATGAAACGGCATTATGTGATAAATAAAATGTTACTTCACTCCGAAAGATGTATAGAAGATGAATGAAACTGCAACAAGAGAAGAAAAACAAGGCTTGCGCGCAGTCGCAGCCATAGGAACGGTTCGCTCAAGCGTGTCATCTGTGGAACGCAACGGCAATGCAATTTTACCAGGTTTGCGCGATACCATTCAAATTTCGCAGTGCATTCGTTCAGGATCCGTTTCTATGTCTGACTGCGCGCGAGACTTGTCGCAAGACTTGCCAATGCGCCGGGGGCAAGTGAGGCAAAAAAGCGCACGCGGGGTGCGGAGAAGACGGCAATATCGCTACTAACCTTCATGCACAGCGGGCACTGTAAATCCGGCGCAGAGGCAGCAGCAGAGAAGCGCGCCGACAACGGCGAGCGGTCCTCCCAAGTTCTTCATTTTGTCGCTTTATTATCCTCTGCTCTGAATAAATACGAAATATATGTATATCACAGTGTCGTTATTGTTGTGTGGCTGTAGGCAGCTGCGGTGCGCGCGTGTCTGCGTGCGACGAGCTCTCACGCGGGCTCAGATTGCGCGTCCGGCGATTTGTGCGCGGCGAATATATGCCTAATGCGCGACAATGGGCCTAGATTGCGAAATTTGAAGTTCGCGCGCTCCTTGCGCTCCGTGCTGCATCGGCCGAAAGAGAGACGCCAGTCGCGAGCGTGTGTATGTATGCGGACTTTTCGCGGATCGGGAAAGCCAGCGCCAGATAGAACTGGATAAGGACGGCCTGCTGCTCCTATTGACTTCGACTGCGCGACCTGCCGGCTGCCAGTGCTGTAACCAGACGTTTCAACAATGTTGCTTTTTATTTTCTTGCCACTGGCTAAGCTGTTGGGGGACGAAATTATTAGTTTCTTTTTTGAAGTACTTGCCCAAGCTATAATTAAATACACCAGATAAAGCTACTATATTTCTTGTTATGGCAATTATTGTTAAAAATACAATAGTAACGCTTAGTTGATACTCTGGAGTTATATATATATCGTTGACAAAGAACATGCGTGAAATATAGAAAAGTTTTCAATTTTATTGGAAATGTGACGGGAACGCTGTAATAACGATCGCCGTTTGTCTTAAAGTATGTGCGTTGCTGAAAAAGAATAAATATTGGGTAATAGTTTTCCTTCAACAAACTTACGCAAATACACAATGAACACGCATCGGAATGCACAAACCATTGCTATATTTCAGTTGTCATAACATTATTGTTTACTTTTTATGCATTATATCGTTTTTAAGAATAATAGTGAAAATTCATAACTCAAAAATAAAACCAGTATGCTATTAAAAGTAAGCATTGGGTACTTGAATTCAATTAAGATAAACTTGTGTTTATCAATTTTGCATTTATATTTTTTAAAACCGAAGTTACACTGCTTGAAACCTTGCTTTTTAAAAAGACTTTAAGAATTAGAACATAAAAGCTTTATGAAATAAAAGTATTACAAAAGAAAGGAAAAAATTATGATTAATGGATCACTGCGTATTCGCAAAATAAATGTTTGGTAGATAAACTTAATTTTTCTATAAAGTTCGACTGCCGCAAGAGAGCTTATATATATAAGATAATGACTTCTGGCGAGCAATAATCTGTTGATGACTTGCTTTATTAAAATGACAGCGTTAGATTGCTATTTTTGGCTTGAATTTATAAACTATTTCTCAGCTTTTCTGATTATTGTTTAATAAAAATGAAAAATGATTATAAACAGTACGCTAAATCTCACTCAATTGATGTCATGCTGTACGAGTATGATTTTGATTCTCAATAGACAATTTTGAACAATAACTGATAAGAAAAGAGCTATTAGGTGTAATTCGTCAATCAAGCTCCAAAATGTAATCAGCTGTAATATCTGAGCCGCTCGTGACTTATCCCATATTCCAATCTCGCTAGGTATATAATTCATGAAAAAAGTGCCGATATTATCAAATATCTGGCGACAGTGGCATCTTATCGAGTAAAATTAGTTAAGAGAAAAACACTCGAAGCGAATGTCATCGCGACAGATGGCCGATTCCGCGATTAAGTGCTCCGGCGCAATGATAAAGATGTAAACAATGGCACACCGCTCTCTCAAGAGTTGGGAGCAATGCCGACCTCCTTATAGCTTCAATGAGCATGCGCTTCGAGATGGCCGCGCGTATGTGGACCGTCGTCGTGGGCGTAAAAACGCGGAGGCAAAAGGCCGGCCAGCGAAAAACGTAAGTATGGGAGAGAAGCGCATGCAGAAAAAAGCTCGCCGTGACTAACCTTCGAGTTTGGGCCGGAAGAGCGGACTCGTGTCGTGGGACTCGGTCCAGCCGATGATGGTTCGAGCACTGCTATCACGCCGCTGGACACGAGGTGCTGCTGCTCTCTCTCTCTCTCCCCGCGTGGCCGCTCCGACTGCCGAGAGCGCGGCTCTAAATATAGTTTTGTCACCCTCGCGATGCGACCCGATGACCCAGTTGCCTCGGTGCGCTCGCTCGACTTATCATCCTCTGCTCCCTCACCTCGGCTTCGCCGTCAATTCGCCGGTCCGTCTGCTTATCGCAGCTGCGAAGCCTTCCGCCAAAAGCGCGCCAACTTCGAAAGTAGCGCGCTGCTGAAGCTCCTGACCGGAAGTTGAAGTGAGAGAGAGAGAGGGTCGTGTGCGAAGAGCGCGCGCAGCAGACTGATACGAAGGTACGAGGAAGTTTGTCACTTATATAGCCTTTGAGTATGACCGACAAAGGCCGAGGTGTAAGCGTGCGCGCGCGTGCTGGCGAGCGGATCATCGGGAGGGAGAGCGAGTACACGCGCTGGAGAGGGGGAGGTGGGGGCGGAGAGAGAGAGATGGGGTCCCCCCAGAGCGCTACCAACTCTACACGCGCGCTCTCTCTCTCCCTCTCTCTCTCTCGAGTGTCGCAGTCGCGCTAATCTCATCGTAATTGTCGTGCGCGCTGCTCTATAAGTACGTTGCAGCGCACGCCGGCGTGAGTTCGCGAATTACAGACGCGAGCGCACGGCTCTTTTTTCTCTTCACGTGAAATCCCAAAGCGCCACGGCTGATCTGCCTGCCTGAACTCTGCGCGGATCAGGTATATAACGCGACACATGCAGCACGTTACGTGTCGCGTGTCATCGCTTTTACGTTACCAATTGATTCGTAATGAGGGAAAAATGACTTTTTCAAAATTGTCGGAATTTCGCCTTCGGGATTAACGTCAATGCTTCATAAGATTTAATTTATCTTCGAGAATCAATCGCGTATAATAACAGCACTTGTGTCTTAGTAATGACAACTCGAAATTCTTTTAAAATACGCAAAATTCGCAAAACGCAATTTTTTTTCGCCTATAAATTCTTAACCAAACTAATATTAGTATAATGATATATATATTTATATTATGATACGAACTCAAAATAAAGTTTTCCCGGAAAAACGGGATAGAAAGTTTCCTTGTGGGGAATCATATGACTTTATGTTCTTTCTATTTTTGTAAATCCTTTTCCTTGATGTACTTATTTTCTTACGACTTATTTCACTGAGCTATTTTTCAATGCGATTGGCATTTAATATTCAGATGCTTTTTTTCAATTAAGTATGTGATTGCCAAATATTTTATTTTAAATACTTGAAATCAAACTTGCGTAAATGAAAGTCGTCTGTCTCGCACGTGATCGTATTTACTTAAATCTCGTGTCACAGGTGATCAATTAAAAGAAAAAAATGATAGGTGGAAAATTTTTAAATATTGAATTTTCCAATTTCTGGGAAAACATTTACTTTTGAATGAAATTTAAATTTAGTATTTAAATAGAAAAATATATACAATACTCAAAAGTAAAGATTGTGTACGATAAATTAATATGCTTATCAAAATTATAAATAAAAATATTACTTTCGTATCAAATTTGTTATAATAATCAATATAATGATGGTATAAGATATATGCATTTACTAAAAATAGAAATAATTGATAACATAAGGTTTATTCACAAAGAACATTTCCAAGTATTTCTCAAACAAGAAAAATATTTCCATTTTAAGTAGGTTCGATTCAGAATCCTTCGAAATATTTTATAATGCTCTTGCTGCTGCTTAAAAATCTTATAGAATCAAAGTGATGCATTGCATCTTGAACGTGTTTAAGATTCTATACATGCACAGTAGGTACAATTAAATTATGCACAAAAAGTGTTTGTTATTGAGAAAAACGGTTATATAATTGAATTAATCGATAGGTAATAAAACCCGCTGCCAATTCATTGGTACGTAGCTTCCTCTAAATTAATTTACCTTTTCTATATGTATGGTATAAATATAAAATAAAATATGTTGGAAATATAAAATATTTTTATTACTTATATTTATTTTTCAATCATTTGATAAAATTTATTAGCTGACACTTATATTATTTCAATACATAATTATTATTTTAATATATTAATAATTACCAATTTACCCTGAGATTAACTTACACACATTTGTTTTACATGTACAATAATCCCCTTTTCTATAATTATAATTAAATTTTATTTTTCAATTTATAAAAAATTAAACTCTATTGTTTTCATTTCACAGCCGAAATTATTTTTAATCATATTTTTTTGGCTCTAATTTCTTAACGTTCCCTTTA
>JAPYZP010001112.1:0-28590 GCA_030522985.1 Torymus sinensis | reverse complement strand
CACGTATGCTCACGTATCCCCATGCAATATTTTTATATATGGATATATATGGCCGTACATGGATCATTTTTTCACGGGTATATACTATAAATATAGGAGTGATAAATTGGGTTGGAGGAAGCTACGTGCCAATATATTGGCAGCGGTTTTTTAATTTAATTGACGATAGATAATTATTTCATGGTAGGAAGAAGTTAACTTTTGCAAACAAAATAGTTGCCTAACAATGGTGGCTTTAATAAGATGTGAAATATAGTATTTTTCAGATGTTTTCTAAACAACAATAAATGTGAAAAGTATGTGAACTTGATATATTCATTAATCATCAGTGTTCTCTAATGTTATCATTACCAAAAATTGAAATTTAATAAAATTACTTCGATGGGTGGTATTAAGAGCTGAAGAGTCTGGAACTTTCTTTTATATTAAGAAATAATACATTATTTTAATTGAATAGGAAATTATAAGTTAATTAAATCAACTTTTTAATGTTGGTAGGTAAAATGGAAAAATGTAAAAGTCAGAATTTTGTGGTAGGATAGATGCTAGAAATAAAGTTTCCTTTTGCTTGTATAAATACTTCAGAATATTATTGCAGGAGTAAAACTTTAATAATTATTACTACCTTTAACTTAACGCTTCAACGAAGACTAAAAAGTTAAAATGTAATGTATAATAATTAAATCTTTTACAACCTTTTATTACTGTTTCTTGAAACAATTTTTTTTTAATTCAGTATTTTTATTTCTAGTAAATATTTTGTTGTTCTGCAAATATCTAGAAAATGTTTCTTCAATCAAGGAAAAATACCAATATGATCTGAAAAAGTCAAATTTTTTCCATCTATGGGAACAAAATAACCAATACGAAATTGTCTCCTGCATTGTCTGGTATTTGTTATTACGATATATCTTTTTTTGTCTTAGAGTATTATATTTCTAAAATGCTATCTATTGATATTATGGCCAAAATATGAAAATATACCTTTGAATAATATTTATTTCAAGGATTTGAGTAGGTGACGGAACCGAGATGTTCCAGCAATAAGAAGATAACCGATATTTACTTTTGAAAATAAATCCGAAATCTGAACCTAAAGAATAAAAAAAATATCAGAATTTCATCCAAAATAAACAAAGATCGCTATTCTCACGGACTTTGTTGGGTGTATAGACGTACAATACATACACCGTGTTGGCGAACTTGACCCTTTTCTGTGGTCGCTCTGAGGCAGCCGCAGAGATACGGTGAAAGTTACGTAAGTTAGTGGTTACAGCTCCGCCGCCGCCTGGCTCGAGACGTCGCGTTACGGCGTGTGTGACAAAGAGACAAATATATTGTTGACAAAGTCGTTTTATGCCTGAATTTAATATATAATATGCGATAAATATTTGGAGTTATTTTATTAGTTAGATTAGAGTTATATTATTATTTCTTATTTATCAAGTCAGAATAAATTATTTCCTGATAATCCCTATCTTTTTCTCTTATTATCTATATGTATTCTCACAAGCTAAATGCACAAAGGATTTTTCGTTAAAAGCTTTTTCAAAGGTGTTCAGATTTAGACATTAAAAAATTTCTTTAGCGGCACTATATTAATTGGCTATTTGATTATTCTACTTTTAAAAGAAGATTCGTTTTTAAGAGATTTAACAACCCTAAAAGCACCTTTAATTTTTTATTCAGCTAATGAACAAGATCGTTTCTTGAATTTTGCGTTAAGTCGATGCTAAAAATGCAACTAAATTATTTTTTATACTATGATGTTAGATGAGCTTCTTCCTCAACAAAAGTATAAAAAAAACTGTTATTTAATTCGAAGTGCGGGAAAAATAGCGTAAGTTAGGTTGTATGAGTTCTACTACTTATGTTTCAGTCGCCTCATAAAAGCTTTAAAAACTTTCGAATTCGAAATGTTTCTGTGCTCTTTTTTGCGCTTAATTTCGTATACTATCACATTAACGTTAGCGGCGACGCTCTCGCAATCTCAAAGCTTCCCGATCCTAGTTGCGTGTTCCTCCCTCTCTCTCTCTCTCTCTCTCTCTCTCTCTGACTCTTTCTCTCGCTCTCTCTCTCCCTCTCAACACACGTATCTCGAATAGCAGAGGAAGCCTCAGAAGGATTTCCCCAATCGCGAAATCAGACGAAGGCTGCTGCACCGTGCGCACAGCAATTCAAGCACTTTGTTATCATGAGACGCAGGCTTCGCTTTCAAAGCTCGCGGCGATTCTAATTTCCGACTGCTAACGAGCTCGCGCTCTCTTGCTCACGCACCTCCTTCCCCTCTACAGCTCTCCTTTTCTCTGCGCCCTCCTTTTTGCCCGCGATGGCCAATTAACCGATGGGCGCGACCCTCGCATTCCGCCCTTCTTCGGTAGGGTGAATTCCGTCCCTTCGATATACGATATGCGTCCCACGTCGCCAGGGTCGATTCAGCAGTGGACTCACATCGTGTATATCTTGTCCGGTTCTTCGGGGTGATATTTTCGAGTGGCAACTCGTTCAAGATTATTGAAAGAGAATGGAGAAGGACGAAGTTCGACAGTTTGGGTTTGACTTGGCGTTGGAGATTTCAATTTTAAAATGTATGGCCATGTTTCGAAAGTTTAAATGAGAAAATATAAAGAAAAAGACTGCAAAAATGTTAGATATATATAAAGTTTAGTTATACCATTAACTTATTTGAATGAAAGTTTTAGAGTTTGAATAATTATTATTTTTAATAAATTTTGATCAATAACATATTTACACACAATATTGTCATGTTGTAAGCTAGTTTCTTTTAGAAATTAAGTTGAAGTGTATCTGAAATGTCAAAGAATCTCAGAATTTTTAAAAACCAAAAGATTTCCTTTAGTGCAAAATGAAAAATATATATTTAAAGAAAAAAAAGAGACGTTTGGTTTCGGGTTTGTGAACAAGTCATGGGAATGTCCCATGATAACTGGAGCCTCCCCTATCTGTTTATGAAAACATCACCTTCTTGAACAGTTTGAATGTAAGATGATGCAGCTGCTATAAGGGTCCAGAACTTCAAGTCATAGCTGTTCCTTTAACCTTTTGCACTCGCGTAAATACATTCATTCATGCAATACACAATAGTAACGCATCAGAGTTTGATTGGAGAATTCGTATCAAAAGCATAGTAAGCAATTTCATTGTAACAATACGTTATATTCAAATTAAACTTGTTGAGGTAAATTAAATGATAATAAATGCATAAAAAAGCTTAACTGATAGACTTTAAACATTTATCAGCTTGAAAAAGTATTACCATATTGAGAGAAAAAAAATACGAATTGTAAATTCGGACTTCCAAATATTTAGGGGCAGAGTTGATATTCACAATAACGGCCTTTGTCCCGAAATTCTGCAATACTATTCTGATTCTCTTTTTTTATCCATGCCCTTTCTCGTGGACCTTCTATCACTTTATCACTTTTTTTGGGAGTTGGCAGTGCGCAGTTATTTCATCATTATTATCACCGGTTTTGCATATGCTCTGCAGTCACGTTTTAATTTTGAGCTTCCTGAATGTATAAAGGACCCTGAAATTAATTGGATTAACCCAGAGAGATTTTTAATAAAAACTCTTTTATTAAAATCGTTTATCTTCTTTTCATGCGTACTGCGTGGTCAGATCTTCATTTTTCAAAGGAATTACGTTATTTTCTTTTTTGCACACATTGCCATGATGTTGCTGCTGAGTTTAATCTTCAAAATTATTATTAAAAATTATACATTATTTGCAACTGCATTCAATTTAAAGTATAATCAAAAAATTTTAATTATATTTTGAAAAAGAATAAATTAATAATAAGTAAGGTAAATAGCCATTACTGGTCAAAACGTAAAAGTGCGCCCTATACTACAATATTCAATTATATGATTTATTTCTATTTGAAAAAGTTATGAATTTAAAAGAAAAAAATACTTAAATAACATCGTGATGTTGAAAAAGACACTTTTGGAGAAGCTACATTCAACCAGTGACCGGTGACAAACGAGTGGAAAATTATCTGTAAACCAGCCTGTCGTCCCGAAAATTTCTTCTTCAAAGGAAAAGTTTTCCTGAGACAATTCCGCGATACTTGGCGTACAAATGACTTGTCCATGACTAGTTCAAAGTATTCTCAAGAGCAGAGAATCCGCTTGACATGTTTTCTCCGAAAACACACATGAAGTAGTTACTGTGTTACGAGGACGAGCGTACAGGAAATACACGTGTGCTCGTGGCTTTGGGCCGTGCGCGTTTGATGTTTCGCGATGACTCCTGACAGGTGGGAGAGTGTGTACCAGACACTATGAAAGATCAAATTTCTTTGAAAACAGGAAATTGTATACGGAGCTTGAGCAAATAAGCACGAACGAAGAAAACAGGGCGTTCTCGTGAATCCCAGAGCGAAATGGAAAATTACTGATATTGTTGCATTTATATTCATACCTTAGTAATTTAAAGTATGCTTTGACGAATAGCTAAAAATTATCATTATGAAACACTTAATAATTAATTTAAGGTCAACTTGTTTAATTGAAATATACGCAATTCCACAAATTGAAATCATGCTTTAATACGGTAGTCTTAATTTCTATTCATGTACATTCGCATTAGCAAGAATTATAGTTTGCAGCTACAAATACAGGAATGTTAAATTGATATATGCGTCAAATTACATATTTGCAGAGTGAAAACAAATGGAAACAACATTATGCTAAACAATTCGAAAACTATTCTACGTGAACGAAAATTATAATGCCTACCTACAAAATGATTTATTATTACGATATCTTGTACAATACGTTTTCAAATATCTAGAAGGACGAGCAATTAAATCAGCATATCAATATTTTATTTAAAGCCTCGACCATTCTTAAATGTATTTTTTTGCTGTTATTAGAAAAATATACTAAATTCGCGTTATATCAAATTCGAGATTGAAAAAGTATTTGCAGCATTGATTGCAGCAAAACATTCAAATGACAATGATCAAAAATTACAAATACAAAAATTATTGTCTCCATTTATTTATTTATTTATGTTTATGAAGTATTCAGAAATATTCCCAAATTTCCATGATAAATTTTCATTCCCGGCCTTCGTTAGTGACGGCACTGTTATTTCAAGCGAAAAATCAGTACGATAAAGTCTCCATCAAGCAAGATCAATAGCGTCCCACACCTGCATAATATAAATACAGATCGAACATAGATTTAATAACAACGTGTTTAATGCTTCGCAATATAAAGATACTTCGCACTATAATGCAAACTAATTACGCAGACAAAAAAGCATTGCGCGAGTGAGCAGCATGGCGAATTTATTATTATCTTTCGTGCGTCGTGTCCCGGTACATATAATGCAAAACATTATGGCAATAGCGAGACGCGGCCAAATATTCCGGAACCTAGCAAGCGTCACGCGTGCATTATTCATGGGCCGTCGCATTAGTCGATCAAATCGCCGTTGATGGAAGTATTTGTTTGCGCCGGACTCGCCGGCGCGAACACGCGCGTTTGCGGAAGCGCGTTTGCTCCAATTTTCACCCGAGGCGGTGCAGCAAGTGCTCCTCCTACTTTGACACTATATACGATACGTTGATTCTTTGCAGACGGATTAGAACGTTCCGGAAACTTTTTCTCCGGGAACTCTAATATTTTTTATAGCTTTTTACAGAAAAGGCGATTTATTGTTCTCCACGATCACGTAAGGAGTGCGCGGCCAAAAATTTAAGTCATTCGTCGCATAGTATTTTTTAAGAAAACGTTAATTAAGAAAATTCTACGTCAACGACCAATTATCGACGAAATTAAGTTTATAAAAAGCCATGAATAACGTGTACGTAGTTCATTTATAGTTTATCGTTTCATACTTAATTATAAAAAGAAAGTTTTGGGCAGATAAAATATGAAGTTGAAGTTTTTTCTTTAAGAAAATCCAAAGGCGTTATCATAATTATATGTCAACGATGAAACAAAAAGAATTGATTATTTTTATTTCTTGACAAAATATGTTTGTCTTATAAACATTTAGCAGTAATGTAAAACCAAAAATGGGGAAAAAATAAGCTTCCAGTAAGGCCCATGATAATAAAAAGAGTTACCCAGAATGGATAGGTATATTACCCACGTCTTGAAGAATATTTTGAAACATTTTTTGTCAGAAAATATTACGATATATTTCTTTATAATAATATCTTTACAGAATAAATATAAGCTGAAAAAGAATTTATGCTAGTTTGAAGTAAATGGGTTATTCGGGAATTTATCAGAATATTGACTATTCGGGGAAACAGATGGTACCAACGATAATCCGAGATGAATCCATATTCAGAGGTAGAGAACTAAATCAATGGTTCAAAAAGCCACTGCCAATACATTGGCACTTGATCTTCTCAAACTGAAGTTGTTATATCCTTATAACGTTCTATATGTCAATTACTTCTCTCCTTGTTGGCAATGTATTTTCTATCACATCATTGAAAGTTATGACTTGGAAAGCTACTGAGTCCGATACTCAGTTCTCTCGTAATCGTTGGCTAGCTGACATGTGAGAGTGGCGTTCAAACGGGCAGAAATCTACCACAAATAAATTTGCGCGCTTTCATTTAAAAAAATTAAATTTATTCCGTCAGCTTATGAAATAAAATTGATACATTATCAGTAGTTGTATACGAGCAGGTGTACTCAACGTAGTGAGTCTGATATATGTGAGTGATAATGAAGACGTTGGCCTAGCGGATAATTAAAAAATATATTCATGACAATATCAATTGAAACAAAAGAAAATCAACGATGGCATATGTCTATTATTCCTATAAGAAAATATTTGTTATCAACTTGTTAAAACCTATTTTTAAGTTTACTTCAATTTGACACTTTTTCTTGTTACTTTTCATTTAGAAGAGATATAAATTAGAAATAATATTTTTGCAACTTTGTCTCAGAATTTAACAATGCTTTGTTGAGTTAGATATGTTTTTTCAAGCCAAATTCCAACTGACTATAACGTAGCCACTGACATCTCTGACGAAGCGAAGCCACTTCAAACGGCTCAGTAACGTCGAGCAGCATCGGTCATGCGGATCTTGCGCATCGTACCCTTTGACCCTACGCCGCACACATCGGAAAATGGCGAAAGGGTCGTAGATACAGGGCAAAACTGAAATTGCCCCCGTGTGAACTACACCGCAAACCAGCGGTACTACACGCCGATCGAGCAATCCGCAGGTCAAACGGTAAAGCTCCCGTGGAACGGTTAGGCTTTATGCGAGACTGTGTATGCACCTATTCGCATACTTCTCAAATTAAAGCCCTATTTTTGGTCAGCGTACGGTCGCAGCTTGGCACTTCATGACGCGCAATTATCTCCCTTAATCGTTCTCGCTGCAGCGAGATGTGCACATGTGCACATAATCGCGAATTTAATGCTTTTGCGTGCGGTGGCTCGTATCTGTACGTGGGTACGTGTGCTCGAACAACGTTTAGAAGTGACATTTACCAAGCGACGATTCGAGGATATTATAAAGTTCGTATAAAAGCAAAATAGACGTATTTTTTCGGTATTATCATGTATAGCAATCAGTGCACAAAAATGAAACCAGTTATATAATACATAGTTTTTGCAATTGAATAATCCGGCTTACCATATCGATTATTATAGATAGGTATTAAAGAAATTTAGATAAGGTGACTTTGGATAATTCGGGCTCTGTAAGCGGAAATTTTGTTGTATGTTTCTGCAAACGTGTTTAGAAAAAACTAATAAAGAGATATCAAAATATAGTATCCTCTACGAAGAAAAAAATGTGAGGACATCCTACAAGTGTTATTTACTATATAAATCCAAAATGTAAATAGAGCGTTTTGACTATGTTTTGTCAAGAGTAGTTAATTTAGCCAATTTATTCTAAAATAGTTTTATCATTTTCTTTTAAAGAAGAATCGACAAAAATGTATAAACGCACATTAAAATACAATCTATCTTCTACTAGAACATAATTCCAAATTGAGAGTTAACTTAGATATACAAAATGGTGCGATTATAAGCACAGTATCGCAATAATTTAAAAAATGTAGGACTTGAGATCAATGAGAGAAACCAAGTATAGAATTTACAAAAAAAAAATATCAAGCATAAAATATCAACTTTTATTGTACAACCACAGAATAAAACTTTCACAATGATAATTATTTGCTCTTTGTTCATCTTTTGAATAAAATACTCGAAAAGCTTAATTCGAAAATTTTCCATTTCCTATATAAATGTATGCGCTTCCACGAACATAAGCATAAACAGTTGGGGGACTTATTTACATTTCCACTTTTAAACAACTGAATCGGAATTGTTGTTTTTCCAATCAGTGTCGCGAATAAAGCTCTCGGTGCCAACTGATAGATTATGCAGTAGCTTTAATCGTGGCCTACAAAGCAATTTCTATTGAACTGCGAAATCATTCTACCAATCAGTGTCCTTTTCACTCCCTATTGAATCTTTCTCCATTTCTCATTTCTACATTGTTTTTTCGTCTTGCAATTTTCATTTTCGTATTACTCCTTGGCTTTATTTTTTCTACTCTTTTCCTGTTGCCTTGAGCTATTCTCGTTTGTCTTGTTTTTAGCGCATTATTTTCGTCATTTCTTTCTACTGTAACCTTTTTGATTGTTCTTCATCATATTCCCGCTAATTTATTCGTTTATAGTTTCATTTCCTCTGTTTATAGTTTCATTTCCTTTGTTTATAGTTTCATTTCCTCTGTTTATAGTTTCATTTCCTCTGTTTATTTCACTCTATTGGTCTATTAGTGAAGATAATCAAAGTTTTGGATAGTTTGTGTAGTTGAATGGTCGTGCATTCTGCATGCGGAAGAGTCCACGCGAGCCCACTAGTGGTAAGTTAATGCGGCGTCAGAGATAGAGAATAAGGGGAGAAAGAGGAACAAAATAGATAAGGGTAAATTTGTTGTAACAGAGAAACAGAGAGAGAGAGGGAGAGGCAGCAAAAGAGAAGGAGGGAAGGGGCAAGAAAAAAGGAGAGACAGAGAGAGAGAGAGAGAGAGAGAGAGTACTTGAAGAAATGAGGAGATACAAAGAAATAAGGGGACGCTTTAGGACAAAACATACTCTAATCTAATCTAAATACATCTAATCTAAATACATCCAATTTTATGTTATTAAAAAGAGGACTTCCTTAATTAAATTCCTTTATAAGAACTGTCAGTCCTTGTATTGATTTCATGCAAATAATTGTTTGAGTTTATGAATTGTTATAACTTTATTATCATGTTTTCCATTACGAACAATAAGCAATCATACACAATGATGGTGTTGAATTGAAATGAGTTTTGTGAAAAACGTTAGTTTTTTTCACAATGTTATATTATTTTTATAATATCTAATTTAACCATTTTAATCTTGCAATGAGAACATTAATAATAATAAATTAATTATCTAATTTGCAAATAAATAATAAACTCTTTAACATTTCGTGTTTAAATGTTTTAAATTATAGAATTTTCAAAATATGTAATCAGATATTTAAATATTAATAATTAAATAACGTGAAATTTATGATATAATACTTTTAATTACTGTCTCTACGTTGTTTCATTATAGCAAGAGTTGGTATGGTATAATATACCTATATAATATGCCTGTAATAATACTGTTGATTATAATCTTCTGAATCACGACTATCACTTACGTTTAATTGTTTCTAAGCTTTTCGTTGGATTTACAAATAGACAAACCCTTACACTTCAATCTTACTTTATCCTTCTTTTCGCAGCTCGTAGAATATCATCGAAAAAAATCAACTTTCGCGGCGAATTGCCTTCTAGTCCTGTTAGGCGGATGGACCGACGGTCCCAGTCGCGATTCGATTAGTCTGGTGCCGTGTTGAGAAACGTAATTTACCAGCCGGAGCGAGGAAAAAGGACTTACCTCTCGTAACAAGCTTTTTTCACGCCACTTTACGCGACTCATCTATGTTCTTTGTCTCGAATGAGACGAGCCGTATACAAGATAGCACGGAGAAGGGAGGAGAGATGCAATAAAACTTTGAACAGCTTGCAAGCGAGAGAAGCAGGTAACGAACTTTGATGTGCTCGGCTACTCTGTTTTTATCAGTGATTTTGATAAATTAGATACCTCATTGGCTGGACTGGTGTAGACGGAGATAGAGAATATCTGTTTTTTTTTTATATTTTCATAAGCTTCGAAATTCAACGTTTTCGAAAGTCGAGTGAACTAGGCAGTAGTGACACGTAGCTTCATAACTATAACTGTTACTATAACATGTGATATATCAAAAACTGCAATAGAATCATTATTAAATAAATAAAGAATGGACAATGTTTGCATCGAGTTTAAACAGAGTTCCATTGCTTTCTTTTATAAAGCACGATTCATTCATGAATTAACATAGACTTAATAGAGTTACAAAGCTAGACATGGAATTAAGATGGCTATAATATATAGTTGAAGAGAAAGTCGCATTGCTGACCAGTGGAAATCCCCCCCCCCTCCCTCTCTCACGCCCTGGAGGTCACGCAGTTATACGTGCGGTTGATATAGGCCTAAACTAAGCCCAGGTGGATTAGCCTCGTTTAATCTTTTACCTTGTTTATATGACAGCCTTACACGCTAATTGTGCGCCCGGAATAGTCTCCCAAGTGAGAGTCTCTTAATGTAGCTTTTTTGTGACATTATAAAGTAAATCCACTTCAAATTAAATCTTTTATCGCTATATTTATGTTTCACTCTTTAGTGCGTCAATTATGGTTGCTTTGGGAATTTTCAAGTGTACGATTCACTTTTCAGACATGTCGATGACCGCAGCAATGCGGGGATTTTTTATTTGGGGCGAGGGAAGGTAGGGCGGAGCCGGCTGTCAGGGAGCGATGACCTGGCCGGATGTGTCTCGTCCGGGTAGACGTTTTCTCACTAATCCTTTTGCAGTGGTTGGTAAAGTGATATACAAGCCTTAAAGCATCGAAGTAAGCCTCGACGACGTAGAAAGTATAATATTCAAAACTATTACATTTTATTTTAACTTCATTTTAAAGTTCAGATTATGCTCTTCTCGATGTTAGCTTTCCAAAAAAACTTTATAAGTTATTGATGTATTGAGTTTGCCAACAGTCAGTCTTTGTTAGATTCATATCCAAAGTAGAATTTTTAAAATTTTCAAGAAAATGTAAGTAGTTTCTTTATTAAATTTAGGTTTAATTTGAGTTTTAATAAGTGACAATTTATAGATGGCAGACCAAATCAAGAATAATTGATAACTTTACATGAAATTACAGAGGCCTCCAAGACAAAAAAAGTAACATGTCCTAGAGAACAGAGAGAGAGAGAGAGAGAGATCACTAATCCCCCTTAGGAATGCGGCACGCGCGCCGACTATCTCCTCTAGATCTATTACAATTCAAACACGTTATTTCTGACTAGTAAAATTCTATTCTATTGAGATTTATGATAAAAACGGGCGTGGCTATCTTGATATTTTTTAAAATATTAATTAAAAATGATACGCGAAATGCATACAATAAATTAAGTTTTGTCCATCTACTCTGATATGATCCTTTACAAGAGATAACAAGATTATTTATCTAATCATTATGACCGCTGCGCAATGGCCTTCCACCCGGAACTAGGTTTGCAGACTCGCCCTGGTAGACGATGATGATCAACTTAGACTTTCAATGATGATATACTGAATATAAAATTAGTCCATGGGTCAGATGGATCCCACACTCCAGTGATAGAATGATATTTCGTACTGGGTAGATTAGTGATAGATGTAGTTGATACGTTCTTGAAGAAGTAGTTTAAGGTCCTGAGTGGAGAGATGACGAGAGCTTGGCTCTTCTTGGCTCGATGCCTTCGCTGCGTGACTTGCGCGTTCTATCGGAATTTATTACTTCGGCCAACCGAAGGATGCAATTGCGTGCGAGTTTTGATTGCACTCGTGACAGTGTTTAGGAGACCACAATACACGAGTCACTGGCACCTACCACTGTTTTCCTTTCTGTGGACCTGCTATATTAACAATGACTGAGTACTATATAAAAATCTATATTAAATTTCTTATCGTCATTTTAATCTTCAAATCAGGTAAATCTCTATCATTTCTGAAAGTTTTCGAGAATAATAATCGGTCATTAGCTCTGCAATATGTCCATCTATAACATAGAAAACTACGCCGCAAATCACAAAGAGAATCCGTATTAATTTCTAGGACGCATCCAGGGCGATTTCCTATTCATTCTGCTCTACATACAGAGCTCGTAATCATCTATATCAAGGATACTCCCGCCACGATAGAGCGAGTCTACCGCGACATCGACATAATCAGTCGTTCGCATAAAGCATATGACTGTTCTCCAACGCGCGACCGCACTCGCGATCCCACGCACAGCGCACACACATATCTACCATGTTAGCTCTATTCGTTTTCTCTCTCTCTCTCTCTCTCTCTCTCTCTCTCTCTCTCTATCGCACAGTTCTCGCGGATTCGCTCTTTTTAGCCGAAACTTTTCTCATTATCAGCCGCGGCTCGTGGCGAGGTCGCAAACAAGGGATTCCCGTGTACGCGCGCGCGCCCCAGAGTAAATCCAACCTTTTCGAGCGCACACACGTGCACACATACCGACACATATACGTGTGCGCGTACGCCTACGCGGCTGAAAGCCGCCCTTAAGCCGCAGCACGGCGGGCACGCAACGCGCGCCAGCGCGAAAATTGTCTCGGGGTTTATATGTTCCTGCGGTGAGCGCGCGAGAGCGAGCTCGAATCTTTATTGCCGCAACTGATCCTATATTAGATGATTAAGTTTTTTCTCCTCCACTGGCTTTTCGTGCCGCGCCTTCGGAGATTTTAGCCCCTGTCGGAAATAGATTTTAACGCTTTTCTCCCCCGTTGATCTTTCGCACCCCTGTTCTTTTTTTCCGGGTATTTATTTAGAGAGGTTTTGTTGTATCAGTAATTTTCATTAAGACTGATTAATCAAATCTTTACCTTACATTTAACACATTTAATAATTAGATTTTTGTATTGAATTATTTGGATGTTTCATGATTTTCGCCCTAATATTAATTAATAAAGTTATTTCTTGAAATTAAATTCATGCATACATAATTGAACTTTTTTACTGTATTTACTTTTTAAGTAATTTAATAATGCAGAATCAAGTATGAGTTATATGTGAACAAGCAAAATTCTAGTTTATTTTTTCGAGGATATGCAAACATAAAAAAATGTATAAATTACCTAAATTAATTTTATTTCTAAAATTCGTATTTTTTAATTGGTATTTCATTACAGTTTAATTGATTATCAAAACGAAAAGAGTTATCTACAATTGTAAGATTGGCATAATAATATGGAATTGGCTTCCACATACGTGAAAGTTATTTGTTTAGGTTCGCTATAATGTAATTCCACTTATATTATGGCACACGTAACTTATGTCCATACAGCGATATAGATCGGGCACGTTGAATTTTTCATGTAGTACACACTGATTGCTTGTATCGCCGTAGGCATTCCCATTCCGACGCTGATGCTACTTTAGGACGGTCTTCTGATGTATAGTAGCCGGATTCATAGCGTTTCGTAAACCAAGCTACAATGGCCCGATGTCTTCTTATAAATATTTTTTCAAACTACATATATATGTATGAAAATGAGAAAAAATTCTCTGCTAGCGAACGAGGCTAGGAACGAGGCTACGCAAGGTCCCTTTTGCGTTGGCAAAACTGATGCGAGGATTTATGCCGGTAACCTAGTTTTGCGACAGATCGAGGGAAGAACAAGTGCATAATTTTGTACTCCCTGTGCGAGCACGCACGCTCGGAAATCTCCTGCGTTAGAGACGGATAATGCAGCGTATTTTAAACTTTCAGGAGTTTTTCAGCGCTATCTTGCCGTCGGCAAGAGCGGGCGAGCAGAGGGCTCGAACGCGTTTGTCGCGCGGGCACTGGAAAAATGAGGCTCTTTAAAAGTCACATTTGGAGAAATAATGAGCCGAATTTTTAAAGTCTAATTCGAACGAGTAATTGGCTGCCGAGCATATTTATCCCATTCGGTACATGGCTAGGGAAATATATTAGTCGGTAAGTTTTACCCGTAAATTTTTTCTCCGGAGATTGTTTATCTTCTCCTTCGCAGTAGTTGATGAGCTTCGTAAAACTGTAATTTTTCGTAATGATCTTTTCGCGAAAATACGTGAATTACGCTGATATTGCGACCATAAAATAATACAAAATAATTCAAAACGGCCATTGATAAATTTATGTCACTGGAGAAATTGACCAAAACATTTACTTCTTATTTTCATTTAAGAAATTTAGTACTTTTCAAGCTTCAGATTCTTCAGATTCTATACGAAAACCTAATTTTCATTAACACAATCATGTATAACTGATTTTGAACTTGATGTTTATAGACGATATGATTATTATTTCAAAAACATTGATATTGAAAAATCAACAGTTTATTTATTCACTCATATTTAATAAAATTATCCAATGCGCATTATTTAGTATACACTCAATTATTTTTATAAAGATAATTTCCATAAATATATGCTACTATATACAGACTTTATATATAGATAAATTAGATCCGTTACAAAACAAACAAGTTTAATCTTCAATTAGGTTAAGAGCCGAGCATGAGTAATAAAAGCTCCCCCACAGTGCATCCAAATTAATTTCACTAGACTAGAAGCCAGACGAAAAGCGCATCATCGTTCTCCGCGCAATTTCTCGTCAAGTCGCGCATGTATAATAAATTTGCGCACGCGGCTCAGCCCAATAACTTGTCGCGACTTATATACCTAATTCGTGTCACTGCAGCGGCGCTCGCTTCTGGATTTGATCAAAGTTTCGAAGTTGTCTGCCGGCGTGGAAATAATGAAACCTCCCCCTGATATTTCATTCTAATGGGTTTAGATTGTCAAGACGGCAACTTACTTTAATGACATTTACGAGGTATTTCGGCAAGGATTTGAGGCTTTTGTGAGCAATAATAATTGGCCCGGTATTACAAACTTTTGAGTTCCGACATGGAAATAAAGCAATTTCAGATTTTACGATGTGCACTTTTTTATCCGACTGACTCTGAGCTTAATAGCAAAATTATATTTGTTTGACCTAAAAAAAAACCTAAAAAATTTAAAAATAAAAAAAAAAAAAAAAAAAAAAAATAGAAACGCTTCATATCTTGCATAATAATTTCGCTTCCTATTCTTCGTAGCTAAAAAAGCCAATTTGTCTCAAATGTATAAAAAAAAGTGTTAACGCAACGCTGACAAGCACTATATTCACGGGGAAAGGAACACGAGTACCTGCGTACTTCGTTCCTTTTTTAAAGGGGAAAAAACAACAAGCCTCACAGCAGAGCAGTTTAATTAAAATCCACGGTCCGACGCGGTGCGTGCACACGACCATGCGCGCTATCTCTCTCCCTCCCTTTTTCTTAAGTGGGTATGACGTATAGTCTTCGCTCCGCTCGCTAGCTCTCTAGCTAGAGAGAGAGAGGGAGAAAGAAAGAGAGAGAGAGAGAGAGAGTGTGTGTCTCCCAAGAGTCATAAGGACGAGCAGCGGCACAACGCGAACACACGCGACGGCGATGACGACACGTAGCTTGGCAACGCGTAGACCTAAGGATACGTCGCGCTCGAGCGAGAGCTTTTGCCAGTTAACGCCAACTCCGCGGGGAGTTGGCCTCGATGTATATATATAAGATTATTGGATCGCGGCCTTGCCTGGAAATATACGCGCGAGCCCGCGCGGGAGGATGTAGGCTGGAGAGTGAGTGAGAGAGAGAAGGAAGAGAGATAGCGAGAGAGAGAGAGATCGGTCGACGAAAGATGGGCGAGAGAGGGGAACTGGGAAATCCGAGAATGTTGAAGTGGCCCTTGAGTGAATAGAAAACTGGATAATTTATTAGTCAAGGGGAAATTAATAGTCATACTGTCTTGTTGCTTATTGGTTTTATTTTGTTCAACTTCATCTTTTGCTTGTATAGTTATATCCCTAGAGGATCTCAGAAAGTACAATTCTGATATAGTAAATTTAATTTAAAACTAAGCTACAGCTTGACAGAAAATAATGATTTGATGTGTTCGCAAAGTTTAGCTGTAGTAATTAATACAACAAATCGATATTTAGTAAGTCAAGAGCATAAACCAACGATGCCAGTCAATAATTGATGATGGGACCCATTAAGCGCCCACACAACTTTGTCTTTCATGCATATTCCACCTTCGAAGTGAATTATAGAGATGCGGCAAAACAGATACGAGTGGATATTTTTGTTTTATTCCATGAATGTGGTTGTTTAAGGCTTATAAAGTTTTTTTCTTTAGCTTCTGTGTAGGAGTATACTCAGGTTACGCACATAGGCTTGTTGATGTCAGCATAATAAGTATTGTTTACCACGACTTGGTCTTTCAATAGGGCCCTTTTTTTCGTTACAAACACAATTCAATATATCTTACTCGTTCCTGAACGCTCACTTATAACTTTGGCGTTCAGTTGTCGGAACCGAGAGAGTTGTGGTCAAAACATAATAGCCTTAATAATGTATTCACGTAGTATCATGTGCCTCACACTCTGCAGTAGTGGAAATACCGAATTTGTAGTGGCCGCGACTGCAAGTATGTTTTAGAGTGGTTGCACGAGTTGGCTAGTTTGCTGCATGCCAGGGCTAGTTAGGTACAGCACGGCGGGCAAAGATGAATATGCGAAATTAGAACTTTATGCCTACTTTACGGCGAAAACATTAAGGCAGGAATTGCAGTCCTGTGTTATAACTAAACTCTCTCCAAGAGAAGCGTGTCTCTGTATTTTCGAAATATGATCCTTAGGTTTATGTTTATGTTTATGTTTTAATAATTATATATTATGTAAAATATATCACACAACTAATGAAAATGTCGTGATACAAATCAAACTTTCGAAAAGCCACGCATTACAGTAAAGACATATGCGATATAAGTCATCAAGATAATTATTTACTTTCTAATTTTCGTAGACTATTTATTAATTGGTCATTTTTGTAGAATAGTTATGAAGTATGAAAAAACTTTTGAATAAATTTCAGCTAGAAATAACTCAGAATTGTTTCCTTATTATTAATGAGCAAATAAAAACCAACTGCAAAATTATTGTGTAATTAGTCCTCCTTGGCAACAGCCTCAATGTCTAAGTAAATGCATTAAATCATAGAACAGAATGCCCGGGTAAAAGTGAAAAGGCCAAGGGAGAGACAAGAGAGCGGAAAACCTTATGCTGCTCGAAATGATGAATGCGCTCCTCAGAATGCGCGCTTGCGCTTCTCCGCGAAGAAGGGAGCAAGTCTCGGAATTCCGCATTCAGGAGTCTGAAAATACGCGAAAGAGATTTAATGCATCGTCGCCGCTGCCTGGGGACGTGTGCAATTTCGAGTCGTGGCCAAACGCGATATTTCTGTGCGCATGCGTGTATGCGACTCTGCTTACCCGATTCGGTTTATCGCCTTATTGTTCTTGCTATGCGTTCGCACGTGTGGTGCAAAATCCCAGAATTTCAATTCAGCCAAACCGAGTCGCGCTGGTGTTTGCTTGCCCTAGCCGTGCTCGATGTAAAATTGATAACGCGAGTAAGCGTTGATTTGCGCGTTAATATAGTCCGGATTTGTTTGATGAATTGTGAAACGATTTGTAGTGCGCATCAATTAGTGTTATCGATAAGTTATAAGCGGTTTTATTGTTACGTTAGCAAATAGTTATTATATTATTACTAGAGTAATTTCTTTTATTTTATAGAAACGATAATGAAAATCGTAATTCGTGTGAACTATTTTATTAATAATTGGATTATCTAGATTGCGCAATCAAGAATTTGAATAAGTTTTCTTAATAGCCTTAAATTGCTTTGAATTATATACAAATATTGATAAATATTGTTAATTACGTAAGTTAGGAAAATTAGACATAAACAAGCTGACAAATGTACTAGAATTTATTGATTCAACATTGTTATATTATTATGTGTTGTAGATATAAATTAACTTGATTGGATAAAGATAAACATTATATTGTCAGCAAATGTTTCCAATCAGGCGAAGTTTGCAGACCTTGAAACGGAAACGATACACATTTCTGTCATTTCCCAGACTGAAATCTCATTTTCCGACACGTAACAAGCAGGTTAATTACAAATGTTTATTATATTTAGTAAGGGCGGTATAAGCTCGCAATAAAAAGTCAATGACGTCCTCTTCCCCTCATCCCACGCGCAGAGCAACCAAGAAATAGAGAGAGAGAGAGAGAGAGAGAGAGAGAGAGAGAGAGAGAGAGAGAGAGAGAGAGAGGCATAGTCGTTTCTTATTGGGTTTCCCTCGCGGCGAATAAAAGTATCCTATAAATATAGTAGGCGAATAACGTTGACGTGCGGAGGGATCCTATATCCGCTCCCTCGCGGCCCTCAGCTGAGGCCAACTAAGGTTTTACGAGCTAGGAGACAATTTTGGCAGTTTCCCGGCTTCGTTAAACATTCAGGGGACTGTTTAGCCGCTCACCTGTCCGCTCGTGCAAGCCCGCGGAAAGTAACTTTGTTATTGGGTAAACTAGTCTCGCATCGTTTCGTCGGTTTATAGACGTTGATGGTTTTAGATTATTGTTTTTTGGTGAATTATGAATAGTTTGTGCTGAGATTCACAATAAAATAAAATAAATAACTTTAAATTTAAATAAATTATAGTTCGCTATGGAAATAAATATTGAATGTCATCAATTTATAGAAAGCTTTAAATGAAAAAATTTCTTAAGTTTAGAAATTTCATCATGAACAAATTTTTCTATTTAAATAAGTATAAAGCTTGCATTGTATCATTGAATTATGTTCATTGCGAATTGTCACTAATACAAATATTTAGATGATCAAAACAATTTAAATCTTCATATACCTATTTCTATTTTTTTTTTAATTATCATACTTTACAGCTATCTGAAGTTATATTAGTAAGTTATATTAGTGAGTTTGATATAGCTCTGCATTGCTGCGCTAGTGAGAATTTTGGATGCAATGTGTCCACCCTTAGTAACTCGCGCAGCAATCAGGATCTACAGGTTTAGATGGGTTTCAAATTAAAACTTTCGAAAAATTCGTCACAGCCGTGCTAGTCAATCGTCGAAGCCGAGATTCGAACACGCTACCGTTTGGGTAACCAAACATTCTGATTGAAAAGTTCAACGCTTTAGACGATTGAGTTACCGTAGCTCTATTTTTACTAATTGAAATAATTAAATTTATTCTTAGATTCCCGAATACCATTCAAATTGAAACGTTTAAACTTATTGTAAAAAGTGAAAATGCGCTTACGAAAACTCAGCTTTTAAATTAAAACAATGGTTATAATAGCCACTTATATTTACGTAATTATAGGTGGAAAATAATTATCTTCAATTGCCATTCACGAAGATTTAATTTTAAGTTTGAAAACGCGATCAGTTCGTTTTCAAAAGGCTCTATATAAATTTTCTCTTTTATAAATTTTGCAATGCAATATCCCGCACAGAAGTTTTTCCATATAACTTTTAAATTAAAATCCCTGGTATCCATCAGCACTGCTTCGCTTCCGATGAAAATCATTGTCACGAGAATAGATCCACGAGCGTCGAAAGAGATCTGCTGCATAATGAGAATCTAATAAACGACGACGCCCCTCCTCTTCCTCCACCTTCTCTGGCGTGGACGCAAACAATTCAAAATCGTTCAGACAGCAATCAATATCAAAACGCTTCGCTGGCATTTGTCTTCATGTATATCGTGGGATTTTACGTCCTCTGTGTATGTAGATACTCGTCGTTCGTGGCAAAAATACCTGCGGATGCGGTGAGAGTGAGAGGGAAAGAGAGAAAGAGAGAGAGAGAGAGAGAGAGAGAGAGAGAGAATATCCGCCAACGAAGAGAAATTGTTCGTTAAGACTCACGCGCGTGAGCGGGGCCGCAACGAAGAAATATCACCCGGGCGACGAGGCTGCCTCCGGTTCTGCGTACGGGAAGGATACGAGTTATTGTAGGTTTCGTGGTAGTGTACACGTGAATAATTGAATTTTTTCCATTTTGGTAATAAAACAGTGACTGTTTGGTCGTGTATATAGATTAAATTGTGGAGTCGATTCTTCAAAGTCTGTTTAAAAATTATGTGACTTAAGATATACAAGTTATTATGCAATAGAAAATATCTGAATTTTGTGAATCAATGATAAAAATTTTCTGAATAATCTAAACAAACAATCGTTACATTTAATTATGTCAGAATAATTAATGGAGGCTTTATATTATCAACAGATGTATAACGTAGCCCCCCCCAAGTATGGACATGTCTACCTAAACACGACTTATACTACTGATGTCAGTAATGCGAGAACCCAGTTAACGACTCCAATATGTCTGGGAAAAAGATGGTACTCAAAGATTCCACTGCTGTTGGAGATTAGGGAGACAAGTGATTCAAGATTCTTACCAAGTAATGCTTTCCTATTATTCATTCTTGATATATACTTAAATACTCCGACTAATGCTATTTCGTTCGAATGAACCTGCTTAAGATTGTATTCCATTGTTCTTGTTTGTGGGAAGTTTGAAGCAGTCTATGTCTCAAGTCTTTACTGTGAACATTCCATTGTTATGTAAATATTTCTTCCTTCGTTGTATAAGTTACGAACGAGTCAAATGAGCTTGCGCTACCCATTTCGATGATGAGAAAAGAACATTTCTTTACTACGGTGAAATTTAGCTGTCTATCTCCAAGTCTTATCCATTTGCTTATTCATATTTCGGTACACCCCGTACTATCTCAATTGAACACAGCTCTTCTGGCGAAAAAAAAGCAAGAACGAATAACTTTATCTGAAATAAGAATCAAATGCACTCTGAATTTCTCCTGATATTCCAGAGTATACAGTACTACACTCGCGTATACGCATGAGAATAACCCAGCCGGCGAGCAAATTTCAGCGCTGCGAAGTGCATTCAATCACATCCTCTGATAGTTTGCATAATGAAAAACCTCCGAACCCACACGGGGTAACCAAAGCTCAAACAGTCCTTGGTTCCAGCGGAATGAAAGAGCAAGAGAGATATAGATAGAGCGAGCGAACGCAGGCGTGCAGCGGGCTGCCTCAGCGGCGGCATAGTAATTTCGAGGGCGGAGAGGACGAAAACTGCCGTTGTCCCCAGAGAGACGCGTTCTCTCCTCCGCCCAGCGCGCGTTTTATTGCGCGGCTCAAAGTGGCCTACTCATCGCCTGGAGCGACGCTCAATTCTCTCCTCGCCTCTCTCTCTCTCTGTCTCACTTTTTTTTTGACAGTCGCCCTAGTCTTTTCCCTCCGTGCATGCATCTGGTATATCTATATATGTAGGGCGACGACGAGTACGACGATGCTTTTCTCTCGCGCGAAATGCGACTTCCGCGTGTAATTGAATTTACAGCGGGCAAAGGCATATAGACAGAGAGAGAGGGAGAGCGAGAGGGGAAAGGCATCTCTACCCCTTATTTCTGTTTCTCTTTCTTCCCGCGTTGAGGGGATTTCCCTGGAAAATCGAGTTAGGCGCTTTTCGGAGCTGAGCACGTGGCTCTTCTCGTCGTCGCTGTTGTTCTTGTCTTCTCTCGCCGTGCCACGCGCCACGTATATATATATATGGTTTAATCTGGTAATATGCAAATTATATGCGAGCTCAGCCTTCGAAGCTATTCTTTTCACGAGCTCGAGGCGCGCTCGTGATAACAAGAGCGACGTTATCAAAATTGCGCAGGTGAGAAGTTCTTCTACTAATTCTTTTAGTTTAAAAATAAATTCTGTCCATCATAAAAATTTACATAAACACATTTATGTTTTAATAATAAAAACATAATATAAAACAAATGTATATTCACCTCATAATACATTCGTCCTTTTAATGTCTAAAATAATTTATGAAATATTCTGATAAATAACAATTTTTTGTCATTTGCCAAACATTAAATAAAACGTTATTACGTTTCCATTTATTTCGTGTAATACTTTTCACCGTAACATACAGGCAACATTGAATTTCACCATCATTGATTCTTTCACGTTCTGCGAAAGTATTGCATTCACGAGTGCAGCTGGATGAAAACTTGAGAAGATATATCCAAGTAAAGCTGTCCATCGACCGGTCAGATTTAAGTCGAAAACTTTAGCTACTCAAGATTCCCCCTCCTCGTCGAGAAGCTACTCGTCTGATCAGCTCGGCGGGAAAGTTTTCAGCAGTTTACGAGCCAGCGAACATTCCTCCTCGCAGAGCCACCGTAAAAGCTATATGCTGCGCGTATAAGGTAACGCTTCGGTCCTTTCATCCTCGCCCCAGCGGAATGGTTAACACGGTGTTTTCGCCACGCAAAATGGACTGCCAAGGCACACGCGTAGCGCGTGCACTACTCTCTCTCTCTCCCCAAAACTTTGGCAGGGAAAGTTCGAAGCAAATTTGACCTATTTGCCGACCCTCGAATCGATTTCGCGCCGATGTTTACATTGTATCGCGGGCAGAGATCCTAGCCGGTTCCCGCCCTCGTCGTTCCCCCCTCTCCTCGAGGCCGCCGAGCTCTTCCTCATTTGGGCGCTCGTATAGGTCGTGATTTTCCCCGGCGCGTATAGATTATGTTTGCCGATACGAGCGCGCGCGCGCGCGTAGGGGGCTTATGTGCGGAGCCGCGCCGCCGTCGCGCTCTCACCCACGGTTATGAACGTGCAGCGATACGCCCGCGTTGTTCCCTCATTTGTTGCCGGCTCATTTCCGCGGAAAAATTCGCCGTTTCTCATTACAATATGGAAATAGCGGATAGCTCGTTGATTTGGCCCGGGGGAGATTTTCTCGTTCCAGCCTCATTCGTATCGATTAATTTCCGGCATGGATGTGATTTATGGATGTCATATTATACCCACATAGATATATATAGCGATGGCGAAGTTGAACTTGACGGATTTGTAGCGAGAGCGTCGGGAGAAATATTTTGATGCAGCATCGACGGGTGAAATGAAATTTACGACGGTATTAAATTCTGTAATGAGTTTTTAAATTAAGTTAATTAATTGCGTGATGCACGCGATGTGGCTTCGAGATAATCGGTTAGACACTTGTTCACGTCAGACCTCCGGAGAGGATTAATGGACAAACCGTGAATGTCACGAATGTGTATCGAGCTGTGTGTAATTTACAAGCTATCGAGCTCACTAAGGAAGTCGATTATCGAAATATAAATGCATCTTTTATACAAGACATTTATTTTCCAATCTGTTGAAATATTGCCTGCTCCATCTACTGCCTCATTTATTCAAGCATATAAGTAGATATGATCCCAAAAACATTGAAATGAACTTCATAAAATGTATTTCTCGTTAAACGTAATGTATATATTATAAAGCAATTGCAGCAGCAACGTTCATAATTTTAATGCATGTATTACAATGGGCGATAACTAGGGTTGAACAATTGTGGCTGAGTAAAGTTTTAATCGCAGCTCTAATTGTAGTTTGTGTACCAATTTCAACATGTGCCGTAGACGCCTATAAACTTCTCGCAAAAACGACTATGTGCTTTATACGTGTGTTGCTACGACTTGCACTAATGACGAGACTACTAACGTATAACGTTACAAATAGGCGTTCTATTATTATTACTTAAAATCTTTTCATTAAAAGTAACCATAATTTAATTTTCAAGTTTAATTCTACAAAATTCTCTGAAATTTTTTCATCATCCTAGCATTGAGTACCTAACAATCAATTATTTAACAATGATGTTTTTAAATTATTGCAAGATATTTTTGTTTTCAACAATAAAAAGTAAAATCAAATAATATTTTAATTTCAAAGTTTTGCTAACTAAAAATTAAATCAAAAGTACGCACTAACTAATTACGAAAATTGGTTCGTCTAAATTTGAATAATTTAGTGAATATTGATTACTTAGCTTTGAAATTCATATTATTCTTGTTCGATCTTGATTACTATGAATAATTTTTGCATTGACATAGAAAGTAAACTAGAGGCTATTTCTAGAAATTTGTTCATAAATCAACTTTTATAAATCATTAGACCATATATAAAGGCCATTACTAGAGAATTTAAAAATCATAACCAAAGGTTTGTTTTTTAACCATGTTTAAAAATATTGTATAAAAAAAAAAAGAAAAACCAAACAATCATTGATTAACGAACTCTGCACCACCTGTCCACGCCTGCATTTCATATAGTCAGTCAAGCCAGACGGAATTTGGACGCGAAGCTCTCGGCAGTTATAATCGTCATCGAAGCACTCGCGTCTGCGCGCACCAAACTCCGTGTGGCCAGTTCTCCTATATGCGCCCACTCGTTGGTCCTCGACGTTGCTCTCATGCGTCTCGGACAGGCGTCCTTGCGGCGAGCGCGGCAGCGGCGCATAATCGGAATAGTGGGCGCACGGCAAAGCATGCGAAACGCGAGGAACTCGCGCGGAAGCGCTCGTCGTTAATTTGACGCGCAATTCCGCGAAAGTACCTCTGCGAAAGGAACGCACTCGGCTAGGACATTCCCTCCGCTTGAGTGGCCGCGTGTGTATATACATATAGTTGCTTTCGATCGCTCTGGCTTGTCCCATCCCCGCGCTGAGGGATCCTGGCTGATTAATTTTCATTTTGGTCGCACGGGCCTTTTCGGAGAAAAGAAGCAAGTATAATAGCGATAGTAGGGGAGGTTCGGCTGATTGGATTTCGGCGTTAATTGGAATGACTGGCCGGCGAACTCTTTGCGGCGCGCATGCGGGAGGAGGAAAGTTTATCGCGCGAGAGCGCATATACGAGTGTGGCTTTTCAGTATACTGGCCGCGTAATTCGATTGGACTGCAGGACTTCAATCGGATTTCCATCCGTGGGGAGTTTTGCATGTAGGTTAGGAGGTTAGAGCTTTAGTCGATATTTTTATTGCGCGCTCGAAGCGATTGGGTTCTTACGTTCGTGCTCGCGTGCTTTTTTCACCGACGCTTACGTGGAAATGCTTTCTTAAGATAATTTATGCATTTTTCAAGGATGAAATATGCACTCCTGGCGCGAGAATACAGCCTGACTGACGTGAATGATGAATTTCGCTTTCAGCTTCAAAGTATTGACAATCTAAATAAATATATCGTTCTGTTCGACGCAATGCATTTATTAAGAGTTGCTGTAACATTTCTGTTATTTTAAAACATGGTGAACTATTTTAGAAATATTACCTACTATTTAACTAAATTTTTCAAAATATCTTATCATTTTTTTATATAAGAATCAACTTTTTATATAATCTAACTCTTAATATCGACTTTTTTTTATAAATTTAAATAAAAACTGTGAAACTATATAATTAAGAATTGTTTCCAATTAATTTTAAGATTCATCTTAATAAATCACTCAAAATATACAAGTTACTCAACGTCCTATAGGAATCTCCACGCGCGCGGTTAAAGGATAATTTTTAATTAACCTGGTAACGGATGTGACTGCACAATGGAAACGCAATTCGAATGGTTATGAACGCGGCATGAGCGAGAGGGCGAAGAGAGGGAGAGGGAGAGAGGCAGAAAGGAGAGCATACATTCATCGCACGCGCAATGAGAAACGACGTCTGTTTCTGATGATCGTTCACTTTGAGCTTTCACAGAGCGTGCTGCATTTCTTTCAACTATACGGCGTCGTTTGTAATGATAACCGACACGTCTTATGACTAACGGTTGAATCGGGCGCGCAGCAAACGTTCGCTCTCTGGAAACATCGTCTTTACCTCTGCGACACGACAAGCGCGTACGCGTATTACCGTGAATTTTAAAATGATGTTGGGCGACATACGTTTGTGAAATAAATTGCACTCGAGATTTATTGTTACGATCTACGTTAATTTCAGAAAAGTCACTGCTTTTGTGGGCATAAAATGAACGATAAATTACAGCAATATTATGCTTTATTTGTTTTTATCATTTATTATAGTAATGATTCATTGAATTAGGAATCACCTCAGTTATATTTCGGGTTTTGATTTTTATGATACGCGTAGTCTCGAAAAGAAAGTATTATTAAATGAGGATGGAAACAGTGAGATAATATTAGTTAATGATGATAAAAGAATTTTCATTCTCTATGGAAACCTTTTCAAAAGAAAGCTGAGTCGCCGGTCTTCCACGTTGCCTGAATGTGACGGAAACCTCTATGAAAATACTTATCTGCACATATTTTCATATATAAATACGAAGGAGTTAATGTTTATGTTGTATGTTCATATACTTTCCTGTCGCTTCATAGATTAGTTATTATACCGACTCCTAGACCGCTCGCGTAATCCGTACAAAGTGTAACGACGACTTTAGTTGGGAAAAAATATTTTTTGCTCATTTGTTTGACGTCCATATCAGCATCGGCGGACCATTGACCGTATTGAAACTTTACGCTCCGAATCCACAGTCACGTTGTCGTTACGGCGAAGCGCGCGTATACCTACGTCTCGTGCAGCATAACGGCATTTCCGCCAGTGAAATATGCCTCCATAAAAGTCATTTTTCCGAGAAAAATTGATATAAGTAAATAAAACGGAGCGTGCTTTGGCTTGCGTCTGGTTACGAGTCGTTCACCCTGTGCGAAATTGTTGTTCATAAAACGCTTTTAATAATAGCTTTATTGATTTTTATTATACACATAAGCTGGGAAGTACGCCAAAGTGTAATTTATTCTTTTATGAATGGTCTATAAACGCGTCTCTTTGTGACGAGTATTTTGATGACCCAAATAAGCCTTAGGATTTCGGTCATCTCAAGCAATCTAGAAACGATACGTGAGCGTAGCGCCATTTTCTATGGGTCATTTCAACTTTCATTCAGACCGAATAAAGGTGAAATATTTTATCGTGAGTTATCAATGGGTCTTGAAGTATGTCAATATAAGGCGCTGGATGGGTAATAATAATTTGGTAGTACGCAAGAGTATTTATGTTATCGTTACAGAAATAGTTAACTTACTTGTAAAAAGGTGACGCTTATTCTGGTCATGATGTACTGGACAGATCTACACCTAAAAATAAAGAAAAATAACGATGTACATTAATTTATTCATAAGTTACTATATATTTGATTACTGATAAACTATATTATTTTTACACTTTTATTCTTAAATTATTTAAATAAATCCATTTTACTTCCTCCTAGAGGAAGCTTTGTGATGGTAAAAAAGAAGTTTTTGTGAAAATGTGTTAGGAATGATGTTTAGCAAATTTCGAATCGAAATACACTATTTTTAGAAAATGACCGTATGGATGTGTGTGTGCGCGCGCGCGCGCGCGCGCGCGTGTGTGTGTGTGTGTGTGTGTTTACGCTGATATCTCATAATCTACTCGATCGATTTTAACCAGCTAGTGATCATTTTTTTAGATTTTGCTTCAAGTATTGGGGTGAATATTCTATTTTTGTAAAATTCAACTTTCTTTTTTATAGCGATTTTTTAATTTTAAAAGTTTTTATTTTCGATTTTTTTAATATTTAAAACGAATTTTATTTATATATATAATAAATTATCTACGTAGGGTAGAATTCTCTATAATTTAAAAAAAAGTCGATAGTATATTTTCTCATAAGTTATTGATGAAAAAGTAATTTTTTGTAAATAGTTTATATTTCTAAATTCAAAAAAGATATTGACATGAATAGTTTTTTTAGTTATAAAGAATATGATTTTGTATGTCGTTGCATAACTAAAGTAAAATTGGTTTAATCGCTTTGAAATTCTTTGTAGGGTTAGATTTTGTATACCAATCGAGTGAGTTCTTTGGGCAAAAGGATTGGTCCATAAGTTTTAGAGATATTTGAGGTTAAAATGTTTTCAATCTTTTTTTCAAATCGTAATTTCTCGAGAACGGTTTGATGAATCAGCTGCAAATTTATAGATAATTTTGTGCGTGTTATAGAAATTATATGTATGAATTTTCATGAAGATACTGTGATTTTTTTTTATATATTTAATATTTAAAATTTACGCAATTTTTCAAAGTCATTTTCTTTGTCGCATGATAACTAGAGAAAAAAGAAATTTGTTTAATCATGTGGAAATTTTGAGGAGATGTAGAGTTTTTGTATTTATCGTTTAAGGAGGTTCGAGGGTTTTAATCGACGTCAACTTTAAGAATTTTTAATAATGCTTTTACACATACCGAGATATAAATAATAACATACATTGAAGGTAGAGGTCTTGAAATAAAGAACAACATTTTTTAGTGAAATTTAATTAATGTCAAAACGACTTACCGACACTTCAAACCCTTCTTTGTTCAGCTTCCGAGGGAGTTACCACAGGAAAAAATTAGATCAATCAAAACTTGCAAAATGACAATAAATTGTTTATAAGTATATGAAAATCTCTTATAAACAATTGAATTTAACTTTGCAGATTTTGTTAGCTCTATTGCTTTCTCAAAGAGAAAGCTTGGTATCGGTGAAATTTTTCAAAATTTTTCGACCCCTAGATTTTAATTATTCTGGATATTTCTGAGCTTCCTGAGTCGAAATATGAATTTTATAAA
>JAPYZP010001111.1:0-18404 GCA_030522985.1 Torymus sinensis | reverse complement strand
TTCTTATTTTCTCTGTATTTTATCTGGGAACTTCGTTATAATATTTTATAAATTAATTATTTATTTAAAATTGCTATATGCAGTTCTTAATTAATTTTGTAACTTGATACTAAGATTAAATAAAAAAAAAATTAATTCAATTTTCTTTTCTTTCTTAAAATTATTTGGATTCATCTCTGAATAAACGAAGCTGTGAAAAACATCTAAGCACACATTTATGGGGGATCAAGTTTAATTTTTGGGATTCTACGCAGTTTTAGAGCAGCAGGCGCAAAAGTATCTAAAAATATCTATCTATAGATATCTATAGACAGGTATACCTAAAGATACTATTGCGCCCGCCGGGTAAACAATAGTAGATTATGCACCTAGGAAGTAAAAGTAAATAATGTCCCAGATCGCATGTAAATTGTCACCCGAGCCGAAGGCCAGGGTGAAAAACATGTGATCTAAGGGATTCTTTACTTACTCCCGTGGTGCATATACTACTTTTCGCCACGCGGCGCGTAAAGTGCGTACTGTTCGCTCTGCGGGCGAAAACCAGCTTACGCATTTTATGCTCCTCGAGGAGAAAAGTACTATATGTACCACGGGAAAGTAAAGAATCCCTCAGATCGCATGTTTGTCACCCTGGCCTTCGGCCCGGGTGACAATTTACATGCGATCTGGAACATTCTTTACTTTTACTCTCTTTTATCTACTATTGTTTCCATCGGTAAAAAAAAAAGTCACTTTAGGACCTCTATTCAGGCCGAAACGGCGAAAATCGTGCATGTGTTACAAAAAATGTTTATGATAAATGAGAAAGTTAGTAGTTTGCTTAGTTTGTTTCGTTCATAAACATCATTAATTTCTGTTATTTTTAGATGTTAGCGGTGGATTGATTAGTCAAGCTCTTCTTGCTAATGCTGATGCTCTTTGTGCAGCAGTTTCTCCCTTGATGGATCCAGATGAAACTTTAATGTAAGAAAATAAATTAAATATTAGGTTTATAATACACTCATATATCTAGTAGGATATTTAATTTTAATTATATATAGGGAAGGATATTTTGAACGCTGTGTTATGAATAATTATTTTGGTATTGGAATAGACGCAAAAATTAGTTTAGATTTCCATCATAAACGAGAAGAACATCCTGAAAAATGCAGATCGCGTGCGAAGAATTATATGTGGTATGGTGTCTTGGGTTCAAAACAATGGTTACAAAAAACATATAAAAATCTTGATCAGAGAGTACAACTCGAATGCGATGGACAAAGAATTCCTTTACCTTCGTTACAAGGCATTGTGGTATTAAATATTCCAAGGTAAAATATGTTTTATGGACACACACTTTATACGTTGATTACAGCTCTAAGTTTCATTATTTTATTTATTTTTTATTTAATTGAATATAGCGGTTCTAGCCCTTTACAAGTGTGATGGTAGAATAAAATCCATTTACAGGTAGCGTAGCATACGAATTTTACATTATAACGTGATTAGAAAATATATAACAAATATAACAAAAGAACAGATATAAGTAACGACAATAAAATTATTGATATTTAGCAGCACTAGCCAGTTGTAGGTTTGTGATTGATGATCGAATGTTGTATTTAAATAAGCTCAGTCTTAAGTTCCTGAACTGGTCAGGCAGTGAATTCCACATTTTCTTAAGTCGGTTGAATGGTGAGTAGTAGCAGACATCAAGTGAGGTGTTGTTTTCCATGATTAAACGAAAGTTACGGATGTTGTCGTTCATCGTACGAGGGGTGAATAATTGAAGATCAGGAGATTTGTAGATTTTGTAATAGATTTGGTAGGCCAGCATATAATCTTGATAAGTGAGGTACTGTTGGATACTCAGTACGTTGAAAGTTGAGAGAAGAGGTGCGTGATCGTGATCATTGTATTTCATCAGGGTTTTTAATTTTAAAGCAAGGAAGCACAGGAATTTATGTATGACTGATTCAATGGTATTCATCCTGTCAGGGTTTCCATACCTGAGAGCAGTACGTGAGAGTTGGTAAGATCAGAGTTTTGAAGAGAGCAATGATGGTTTGGGGACAGGAAAAGTATGTGGTATTTCTTCGGATGAAGTCCAGAGTTTTCAAGGTCTTAGTTGTGGTTTGGTAGATAGGCTCATCGAGCGAGAGCTTGGAGTCCAACAGCATTCCAACATTCTTAATGCAGTTCACTCTGGACAGAGAAGTACCATGACTGATAGTCATACGAGACGACATTTCTCATTCTGGAGAAAGTGATGGAGCAACATTTGTCATGAATTTGGTCATGGATTTGGCATTGAATTTGGTTTGATAAGGTAGCAATCTCGTTCGTTAGCATCGACTGAAGGATAGCAGTTTGCTCATCTATTTTAGCTATAACAAGGTTGCTCAGAAACTGGTTTGATGGTGTAGCGTTTTCCAAGACTGCAGATGAGTGCTCACTGATAACAGTGTTATCCATATTAGGCACAATAGTATTATTCATAAGCTGTGTACCGTTGATGATATTAGAGGCACTTAAGGAAAATTCGACCATTTTCTTAGCACACGCAAAACATATGATAGAAAACACGTTTGTTTCGTATGGGATGGCACATTTAACCAGCATTGCGCACTGCTTATGATATGATGTTTTACAGATGGTGCAGTTTACAAAACCTTCCGACGAGTCTTAGCAATTTGCGAATGAGCAGTTGGCCATAGTCAAATTCAAATTTTTCGTTACGTTGCAGTTATGAGCGTATGTCGTGTGTTTGTTAGGCCAGCAATGGCAATTGCTTCTTTTGTACTAGCCAATGAAATTTTTTGATAACGCTCTGAAGTTGGTTCTAAAGCTTCAATTCGATAATAATGGCTATCTTCTATTCTATTCTATTCTATTCGTTTTTATGGCTATGGGTTCCGTTATGGAATTCCGAGTTGCCACCATTCAGATATGTTTTGCCCAGGGGGGCTTAATTTGTTTGTTAACGAAACCTATAGATAGTTGGAGGACGCTACCGCCCCAACTACTGGACCTACAGTTTCAAGTGGGTTCCGAACCACCGAGACCACAGTGAAAGTCAGCACATGAAAAATTCGTGTTTCAGTGGTGCAGGCTTTTTTACGGGAGCGAGAATCGAACCCGAGTCCTTTAGATTACGAGTCCGACGCGCTACCGCTAAGCCACCGTGGCTCCTTTTTCGCTATCTTCCTTTTATAATAAAAAATTTTTTGAAAAATATTTGAAAATTTTTTGATAACGCTCTGAAGTTGGTTCTAAAGCTTCAATTCGATAATAATCGCTATCTTCCTTTTATAATAGGAATAATAATAATAAGAAATGATAATAGGAAATGACAAGTAGGGCGTAAGGTATGCGTGTCGCTACTGTAGATAAAAACCACTTGAAGCAGATATGAGTTTTTTTTGTATAAAATGAGGAGCTGTAATTCAACGTACTATTATCAGTTGCCAGCGCTGGCTGTCATTGATATATTTTCATTGATATTTTTATAATTTTTCTTTTTTCTTAATTGTTAGAACTCTCATCACTTTTCTTTATAATTTATGAATAAGTAATATTAAATTAATGATTAATAATTCAAAATTCTAGCTTTATGGGTGGTACAAATTTTTGGGGCGGAACTAAAGAGGGCGATCTTTTCTTGGCACCTTCATTTGACGATCGAATACTTGAAGTAGTGGCAGTATTCGGATCAGTACAAATGGCAGCCTCTCGCTTAATTAATCTACAACATCACAGAATAGCACAGTGTCAAACTGTACAGATAAATATTCTTGGAGATGAAGGTGTACCAATCCAAGTGGATGGAGAAGCCTGGATCCAACCTCCTGGAATTATAAGAATTATTCACAAAAATCGGATGCAAATGTTATGTCGAAACAGGGTAAATTCAGTTTCAAACAAATTAGCGATAGAAAAAAATACAATTACTTTTTATTTTAAGAATCTTAATATTTATTTCATATTTAGGCATTAGAAACCTCGTTACGAGCTTGGGAAGAGAAACAACGTAACACAATGGCAGCCGTTACCCAATCTTCTTCGACACTTAGCTCTTCATCACAAAGATCACAGAGTCAAGTACACTTAGATGGAAAATTGAATGATGAAGAAATATCAGTATTGTTGAGCTTTATTGAAGTTGTCACAACTCTTTGTAAATGGGTGAAACTGCTCATTATAACACATCCAAGTTTGGAAGCAGACCTCTATCAATGCGCTACACGTACAGATCAAGCTCTCGAAAAGCTGCATCCCGATGGAAAGATTTTAGATGGAGTAAGTCTTTAATAGTTCTAATAAATTTGATATATTCTAAGTTTTTAATTAAGGTGACTCATCAGTGAATCACGACACTATATATCTCAACGAAACTTCGGGAGGTTGTTTCTTATTAATTTAAAAGAAACCTCCCGAAGAGCCCTTTTAGACTCAGTTGCCAGGCAAATTTTTGTAAACGAGCTATTTGAGTATGCACTGTTTAACATGGTTCTTAAGGTGATGTGAAACCCTAATTTCAATATTTTTTAAAATCAACAGTCAAACTTTTATTTGGAAAAAGACGAACGTCAAGCGCTTCGTATATGTAAATACTATTCTCAATTTTTTTTTTTAATAATTATATTATTTGTAAAAGATATAGACATTTTAAAATCGGTGTAAGTCGGTAAAACCTTAAAGAAAAACATTGAATATTGCTCGGGAAATAATTCAATCTTTTAAAAAAAACTGGATATCTCATTCAAAAGATAGGTACCACACGAAGAAATTAATAGTATCAATTGATGCTGAAACTTTTTTCAAACAATATAGTGTTAACGGACCATCTATAAAATTTTAGGACTCAAAAATATAAAATACTTAATCGATGATCAGCCCAATTGTTTAGTCGGTTCACTCGACAAAATCAGGCGGAATGAATGAAATCATGTTATCCCATAAAATCATGATTACAAAGATTTTTTCATAAAAAGTAAAAATTTAAAAACTTAATGATTGTTGCGACAGCATAATATGCTTTTATATTATAATTTAAATTAAATTTCTATTTTTATAAAAAATATTGTGTTTACTTATGTTTTAGTCAAATTTAAGGCAAGTTGTGACCGAAGTAGTTTCTAGTGCTAGACAGCTTTACGAAGAATCCTGTGAACTTCTTCGGGACAAAGCTCATAATTTGGTATGATTAATAAAATACGTTGGAACTTAGTAGATCTCAGATAAAAGTTTAGTGAAAATTATGAACAATTCTTCAAAAACTACCACATGTCTCTTAAAATTACTATAGATACTGTAAAAAGCCAAAACATTATATAGAAAGTTTTTTTCGAAGTTTATTTTTTGGGTTTTTACATTCAGTTTTACAAATACTAATGTAGACTTTATAAGACTTTATAATTTTTATTAAACTTTCTTCTTAATGATATATTGAACAGGTTTTCCATGAATAATTATTTGCAGAAATTACGAGAAGATTTGGAAAGTAAACTTTCAATTTCTTTAGCGACAATGGAGCAAGAACTTCGCAAATGTGTGTTCGATGAAAGAGGGACTGGTCTCGTGTACTTACAGAATGTCCCTGTAGACGAGCATGTAAGATTCACAATATTAATTTTTTCGAGACGCAAATATAATTATCGGTTCATCTTAATTAGCTTGCTAATTTTGTTTTTCATTTTATTACGAATATAATACTATCATTATTAACCTTTAGAGGGCCGGGATTTGAAGAGGCATATCGCCCATAGAAAACTGGTAAAATAGGTATCTTATATCACTGATTAATCATAGGGCGAGTGTCGATCAGGGGGTGCACTATTATCATGGTTTTCTGGCCCTCTAACGGTTAAGGTAGTTATATCCCAACTACGTAAGTCAAAACATCCATGTTCGACATTTGACCAACGTGGTATGGATGTGTAACAAAGTTTTTTATCTAAATATATGTTTTTAACACACCCCATCGTAAACCAGAATGATAATGGAGTTTCTGAGTTATATGCTGAAATAATTAAAAGAGAAATTTTATTTAACACCGCTTATCTAATAATAAAATCATTATTCCTCGCTTATCAATTAACCTTCATTGTATTTCCAACACTAATCTAGACCGACAAAAAGAATCGTCATCGGGGCTTGTTCTGGTTAAAGTTCCGTCGTTCGGGCGGCAGCAGTCAAGGTCCGCAACGCGACCCCTGTCGCGACCAAGTGACCATATGGGGTGTACAAGAAGTATGCAGCTGGTTGGAGAATCTACAACTGGGCGAATATACTGAAAACTTCGTTTCCCACGACATAAGAGGCCGGGAACTGCTTACTCTTGCTAGAAGAGATCTCAAAGAGCTAGGTATTACAAAAGTTGGCCACGTTAAAAGAATTTTGCAGGCCATCAATGATCTGAATAATTAAACCAGCTTAATGGCATTTGGCTGGACGAATCATTCGCTATATAGGCCTGAATTTTATCAACGAATTTAATTGACTTTACTTATACTGTGATAGGAAAAGCATTAATATGAATGCTAAAATTGCATGAATCTATTTTGAATAAATTTAGATGTCTAATAAATTCATGTTTACCTTGTTTACACATAGTGTATTCATAAATATATACTAAACGACTCTTAATACAAAATTTATCATTTTAAGACTTGGGGAAGGAAAAAGGACTAAAGCAGGAGTATAAGGAAAATACCAAAAGCCTGAAATGGAAAGAAAACGATATGTCTGATGAAACATGGAAAAAATTTCAGAATGGGAAACTGAGCATAACATTTTTCGTGACTTAATGTCTCTAATATAAGGACATATTTTTACATGAAGTCGCGCCCCCCCTGCGCGCTAACCCACCGCTGTCTATATAAAAATTACGTTTTTACATATGAGGCACGACCGCTACTATTTAGTAGAACCTTCTATGTTCGACATTGCAAAAACTATTACATCAGAAATACTTATATTATATTTTGACGAAAACTGTAACGCATTCATGAACAAAATATTTGTTATCTATAATGGTAAAAATTTACTGTTTTGATTGTATTTAAACCTAAATCTTCAAATCAAATTCTATTAAATGATAGGCGAAAATCGACTATTTCATAAAATCGTTTGTAGTCATCTAAATCGTCAGAAATTAATTGTACATAATAATTTTAACTGGAAAAAGTTTTGTATTTAACATTTTTGTGTAAAGTCAAATCCTGTAAAGTAATAGCTAAAAATCGACTTTTTTAAAATGTTTTTCTTTGTTTTTCGTTATTTTATCATGAAAATATTGCTCCCAGAAAAAAATTTTCAATATGAAAAATGTCTTTTAATTAATTTTAGCAGACGCATTTGTTGCTTTTGGCTAAAAGTTCATTTTTTTCATATTATGTTCAAAAATTGATTTTTTCAAATTTTTATTTTTCGATGGATTTAGCTTGGTCCTTATATGACTACCTGGTACTTATAATTAGACGAGTACCTGAACCAAAATTCGTTTAGATCTATGAAAAATTTGCTGAGATAATCCATAAACTTGATTACATACGAGCGTACATACGTGTATCATAGAAAACGCCTGAAATTAACTAATTCTGGTCGGAAAATAGTTTTTATACAGTAAATTGCTAGTTTTTGTGGGGTTACAATTTTCACTCTGGTGAAAATATAAGGCTCTCCCGAGAAGCGGTCGTGCCTAAAAAAACAGTATCTTGGTAACTTAATTTGAATTAATATACGGGCGATTTAAAAATGATACAGGTAAATATTTTAATTTCTTGGACACGCATTTAATTTTCAATATACGAGGTAATGCGGTTGACCTTTAGGCTTCTTCCGCATTTGCAACTCATACTTGCCTTCGGAACACTGCCGCGCTTCTTGATAGGGTATTAAAGAGAGCAGCAAGCAAATTTTAAAAGGACATGTTTTTAAACGAGTCCTTTTCGAACAAGTCTCCTCGAATCTTAATTATTACTGTCAAAATTTCACCCTTGTATTTATGCTTTAGTACATTTTGGTTATAGGTCTCTAAAATTAGTCAATCAAAATACTCAATTTGAATTATTTAAACGATAAATAAATTGAACCAAACACAATTGGTACCTATGAAGTATTTAAATTTTTTGCTAGCAAAATAGATTATGCAATTTTATCAGACTACTTAATACAAAATAAACTTTTGAACAAACAAAATATAATGAAATGGCTGTGATTTTTTTAATAACACTGCTTTATCCAGTAAATTATGAAGGTTTTTGTTTTATTTAAAAATAATAATATAATAAAAAATATTTTATTATTTAAAAAACAAATGAAAGTGTTTTTTTTTAACAACAAATTGAAAAATAAAAGAAATGCAACACTATCAGTAACGTAATAATTGATTCTTCAATATTAGCGAATGATTCGTCCTATAAAAATAAAGAGAAGGACAAAACTAGGCATCATCTGTTAACAAGTTTTTTAAAAGCAATAAGAAGCGTACTAATATTATATGTAAAGATTTTGAATCTTTCCCCTCATTTAATTGATCTCAAGTTGCCTAGGATGAATTTTTTCATTCTTCCTGGCAACTAAAAAAGACATCTATTTTTTATTTAAAGAGATTCGTCTTCCAAGACTAATAAACAAATTTTAAGTGTTGCGCCGTTCAAACTTATTATAAAATATTATAGGTTTCAATTATAAATGATTAAAATACGAGTAAAAGTTTGTGAGTTCTTTTTTATAATGGCAAGAATTTTTCGAATACCAACGTGTCTCCTACTATACCAATATCGCGTTTTTAATTTGATAATTTGTTTCTATTAATACTTATTTACGAAGGGAAGCCCTATAGGATTCCATGCGTAAATAATTTTAAATTTAGAAAATTCTCAAAATATTTCTGAAAATATAACTATTATTATTAATAAGTCAAATTTGATGAAATTATTTAATACAAATATCAATTTCAAAATTAATTTTTGTTTAATTAATATCTTTTAATTATCGTATTAATTTAAAAATTTGTAATTGTCGTAGTAGGGATTGCGTTAGTATTTGACGAGCTCTTATTAAAAACGAACTACATATTTTCACAAATGTATACTTGTGTTTCCTGGAATTCTCAGAATAATGAATTCCATTAAAAGTCACTGTGGGTTTATTAACCAAACTAGACAAAAAGTAGTCCCCCATGGAACTAACCCGTTTATGTCTTACGAAAGTTATATCAATTTAGTGCACTACGTCTGTTACTAAATTTACGAAAAAATTAAAGAATGAGAAATTGAATCAACGAAAACTGCGAAATTAATAAATAAACTGATAATATTGTCAGGACAGAGTTAGATAACGTATAATATTATGTAGTTCTTGTAAAGCATTAAAAAAACAAGCACTAAATGAAAAATTTGGATAAAAACAAATCTTAGCTCTTAAGCATTACTTCTTTGTTGACTTTGTAAAGCAAAGTCCGCAGTAAAGTAGTATTTTCACCGAATTTCTCAACTCGGATAAAAAATGCAGTAACCAAACTTTCTCACCAGTTAGATATAATTACTATGATTAAAAATCTTGTTCTAAGTCGATAGAGCACGCGCACTTTTACAACTACTATTAATAATAATTAAAGGTTAAAATGAGATAACAATGTATCATTGCGCGTGCTCATTAAGTCGACCGTTGTTGTAGAATATAGTCTTTTTTACGAATCTGTAGTATTATATACACAAATAGTGTTATACGTAGTAAAAATCTATCTTACATAGTTTCATCGTGATATAAAACTCAATTCTTTTAAATAAATGAAGTATTTCATAAGAAGTTTAAAGTAACTGAAAACTAAGGATGTTATATGTGAAGGATTCTTTAAAGTATGAACAAGAATTGAACTAAAAATGAGCAATCAAACGATGGTGCAATAATAACAGTATTTTTTAATGTTACTGTAATGTACATTTAAGCATCACATTTAAAAACATTGTTATCTATTTCAAATTTTTTTAAAACAAAACTCATTGTTTTGCATTCTATATTGATGAAAATTTTGTCAATAGCTTTTAGTGTTGCAGTATATGAAAATTTATTTAATATAAAAACAGATATAGTCCATTTAAAAAAGCACTTAGTGTACATTATGTTTAGTGTACATTATGTTTATGAAAAGCAACCAAGTCAAATTATTTAAAAGAAATCTATACTACTTATTTTTATAATAAATGTGTACTATTACAAAACGCTTCGTGTATGTCAGTCATGCTCTCTAAACTGTCGGAACGATTCTAACTTTAACAACGTGATATTCGCTCTATATTTCTTCATAAGCATTATGATTGTTATAAAATATTTGTGAGGCTTATAGAACAAATTTTTCATTGAAAACTTTAAACACTTCTCGGCAGTTTAGACTGTAGGAGTTATAACAACATTTATTTTTGATCAAATCATAAAATTCTTTGATAAATGCAACTTTTTTATATCAAAGGAAAATATGCAATATTTTTCAATAAAGTTTCAATACAGGAAAAATTCTATTCCGAATATTCATATGTAAATATTAATATAATAATTATCAAATTTTATAATTAATTTAAAAGGATTATACGAAATTTTAATATACACTGAATTTTTATTATTTTCGTTTACTGCGACACAAATATACTAATATGCTATCGTTATAGTGAAGATTTTAAAAGTTAAAATTATCTGTTCAAAGCTGAACCATCCTGACAGTTAATACTTTGATTTATGCTACCTTTCTTGGTAGAAATATACAATCCAAAATTCTATTCTAGACACTTCTTCAATTTCATTATTTTATGCTATGCAACGCTATGAACGTGCATCTTAAAATTTGGAAATTAATAATTAAATGATATTACAGATTTGAAATAAATATCAGTAAGATCGATTATTCGGAAAAATATTAATCCTCGGGCGTTAAAAAGAAAAATAATGTATTGTTAATATGCAAACAATTAACGATTTTATTATTTTAGGATACAAACTTGTACGTATAAACAAATATTGACGATATTAAATGCTATGAAGAAGTAAAAATTTATACATAAAATCTGCGGTATAAATTAATATCTAAAATATATTTACAGCTGTTGCTTTATATTTTATTTTAATCGAGTAATAAATTAAATTAAATTTCTGCTTCTAAAAAATTAAATTTTCATTTGGATTGTACAGCTATAAAGACTTAAAATCTAAATGATTAATTATCAGCCCTAGAACCTCGTGGTTACAAAAGTTAAACATCTTTTTTACTAAATATTAAATTAATTAATTGTACTTCCATCCTTATTACCAAAGATATCATAAAATATAAACTCTTCTACTAAAAACGTATACAAGGAATGTAGTGCTCCTCGTTAACAGAAAAACAACTTAAAGAAGAATACATGTCGATCCGTAATAATATTAGGTCTTTGATCTTTGATATCAGCTAAATAGTTATGAAGTGGAATGTAAACAATTCCGCGGGAAAAATCAAAATAGATACTATTTTTATCCATCACCATAAATGAATTACTGATTATTACGGAAACCATTGCTTATTTTAACTGTTTTTTTTTCCTAAAAATTAAACGACAGGCAAAAAATCACGGAATTTTACTAAAAAAAATGCTTGATATACTAATTATTAGATCCGAACAGAATATGTTTTATACCGTGGAATGCTCTTTATGGTTTTCATCATTTTTCATGCATTTTCACAAATGTTGTTACTTCATTTTTTATTGATACCGTAATTAAAAATATGGTGACCACTAAAGTGCTGAATAGCACGATATTTTCTATAAAAAAATGCAGGCAACCCTTGGGAATATAAGCTCTTATTTATATATAATTTTTTTAATTAAAATTGAAACTATAACTAAGATATACAATAATAACAAATCTTACGGTACTTATTATGAAAAAATCTATAAAAATTTATGAAAAGCAATATAAATCATCTTAGTTCAAATTTCAAATAATTTTAATAGTTTTTACAAGATTTTTACTGTTTTACATATTATTTCAGAATTTTTCGCACTTTTTTCGATGTTTATATATTTCTTATTGTTTTTACATTTTTTTTATTCATGTTATTACCAGTACTATTTTGGATAAACAACAAAATTGACAAAAAAAAAGAAAAAAAAATGTTCGTGCAAAATACTTTTTGATAAACTATTCACATTTTAGTACGTAATCTTTTAACTAGCTTTTTGATCTTAGTTTTTATTGATTAGATGAACAATTTAGTTTGAATAAAGTTGAGTTACCCGATACCGGCTCCCAATAACTTTTCTGGCCATCACATTTGGTGCCGTCATTTATCATCTATAACAAATAAATATTATAAAATATATTGTTCACAGTGTTTATTTGTAGTGGATAATAATTAGATAAATTGAGATCAGGATTTATTTTACGCACTTTAAATACGCGTAGATTAAGCTAAATCTCTTGGTCGAAAACGCAGTTTTAGAATTTTTAATTTTTAAATAATGCTTTATTAATTTGATAATCCAAGACTTAGTATATGTCACAAACATATACTAGAAGGAACATAAAACAACTATTTTCAGAGAAATTCAGGCCATAGTTAAAATGATATTGTCACAATTAAAGACAAAAACTTCAATAAGTTCCCAAAATGTTTTTGTTTTTTAACTTATCTTAACGAAATAGAGCTTATTTTGTTCGTTAAGAAATTTCAAGACGCGTATCCGTGGGAAAGTTTATGATACGGGTTACCAATATATCTCAATATCAATTTGTTTATTAAAACTTGACATTGTTTTTCTTATACAAATTGATATTGCTCCGTACTGCTAATTCGTATCATAAATTTTCCCATGGATATTCCCCTTGAAATTTATTAACGAACAAAATAAGCTTTATTTCGTTGAGATCGGATAAAAAACAAAAAAAAAAATTAGGGAACTGAATTTGTCTGAAAATAATTGTTTTATGTTCCTTCTAGTATAGTAACTCTCGGATTATCAAATTAATAAAACATTATTTAAATATTACAAATTCTTTAAGTGCGATTTCGACCAAGAGATCATCCTTAAAGGAAAAATAGTAGTTATTCTAGGTGAATTCTCTCCATTAAGCAAAAATTAAGTGACCAACATCAAGAAAATACGGCATAATTTCGTTTTAAATAATACTATGCTGCGAAGATTTTATCAGTTTACCAATGCATAGATTTTTTTCTTTAAAATTTAAAAAAATGTCGAAAATATTGAAAAAAATATTTATCGAATTATTGAGAATAACTGTTCCCATTACTCATTCTTATGTAATTTTGTAAATCCTGAGTTTGAAATGTCAAACGCGAAACAGATTCGATTAATGATATTCATTAACACAACATTCTGATTCTACAATATTTTGCCAGAAACGAGAATTGCTTGGTGGCCGGTACTGTCTGACTTCCCCTTATACTTTTTAGAACCCATTTTAATAAAAAAAAATCATAATTTAAAATAAATGTAACTTGTAATTATAATTCTGATAACCAATATAAAAATTTACACTCTATAGAGAAGAAATTTCATTCCTGTAAGGATTGACGAAATTAAGCCTTAATTATGTCCCTTTAAAATTCGGAACTACTTTCTATAGTTACGAACGAGGACGTAAAAATAAAATACAAAATAAATTTATACCTACGCGTGGAATTCTAGAGTTGTAAACACGGGACAAGCGCGCGATGAGCACAAAAGTGCCTGAAGTTACGAATGGAAAACGTAATCTTCTTTTGACTGCACTGTGCCTCTGTACGATTTCTTGTCTGTTGTATTCATGCACTATATACAAGAACATATTAACAAAAAGTAAACTTTTTAAATCGCCTTCCTTCCAAATAAATGCGACTGCGCTGTATGATAACTGAATGATGCGGAAAAAATGAAAAGATGTATAGCATGAAGTGTGTATAACATAATAACGACCTTTATAACACTAATGATATACTTTTTAAATTTTCTTGAAGCAATGAAATTATTGAACATGTTTATAAAAAAAATTTCATGCAATGTAAATTAAAGTAAATTTACGTTATTTATTGAATTTCCTCTATGTATAACTTAAAATTTTCCTTCAAGAAATTTAAAAAGTATAATCCATATCGACATCGCACTTCTATAATAAAAAAAGTTCTTCAATTTGTATATTCTCTAAAATTGATTAGACTATCTAATGAAACTTTTATTAATATTCTCTTTGTGATATTTTGCACATATTTCTAGTCTATAAGTGAGGAAATAAAACCCAAATGAGAAAAAATGTAAAGGGACGATTCAAAAAGAAGCGAAAGAGAAGACATTGAGAGAGAGAGAGAGAGAGAGAGAGAGAGAAATTATTCTAAACATTTTTTTCTACCGTGCTTCCATGATTATAACAATTTCTTTTGTAAGGAAAGAAAAGTAGTGTACGAAATTTATTTTAATCGCTATAGAAGATATTCTTTAATGTATTGAAGTACCACTCCGATATATGCAAATAGTTTCAAAATGATGCGTTGTCTGTTAACTTGAAAAAAAATTTTAAATTTCGTCAATTTCATACCCTTTTATGACCAACAAATCAAAGAGATTTACAATGCTTTACCTTAACGGTTAATCGATTTTTATAAGAATAAAGAAGAAAAATTCTTAGACGAAGGGTATAAGCTCAAGCACCCAGGCAAAATTAATTACAGCTATGTCTCAAATATTTTTACTAATTCGGCTAATCCAACACTATACGTATAGGAATATATAGATATAGATGTTAATGTTATGAATTAGAAAAAATATTATTTTAATTCATCAACAAAATGTCGACTAGCAGTAGATGAAATTTGTATTCTTCGCGTTTTCCGTTTTGCCTGGACTTCCCCTACACATTTTCACATGAAAATAACACTCGAAATTGGATGTAAACTCTAACGTTGGGTGTAGATCAGGACCCTGAGACTGCTAAGTTGTATACAACATATCAATGTTCCAAATAACACTCAATTTGAGTCTCTTTTCCGTAAGGTAGTCTCTTCATAGTGTTCAATATAACATTGTTACGTGTTACTTAGGCAAGAACAGAAATAGAAAATTCTAATAGAAAGATGGATTCTTTACATGTAACATTGAACTCTATGAAAAAACTGTCTAAGGTTTCTTATATAGGTAAAAAGTATACCGAACTTTTGATTTTTATTCGCACTTGCTTCTCTCTGACGCGCGAGTTCATCTATCTTCGGAACAGTATAAAAGCATCCGCTATCAAATGGGCTCTATATGATCTACAAATTCTTTGTATGCGATATTCAATAAACTTTATTTCAATAACCAGAAAAACGTTTATATAATTAATTGAAATTATTATGCATCGATGTTTATTAAGGATTATAAATCGTACTTAAAACAGAAATGGAAGTGCTTCAAGCTTGCAGTGTGTATGATGATAATAAAAAAATAGTATTATCTATTATCCCTATGATGCTAAGAAATTTATTATTTTTTTCTTAAATCGTGTTAAAATATTGACATAACACTTTATTTTCAATAAGTTTATTGTACACCTGCTGAAAATATTCTATTGATATTTATATTTAAAAAGAAATACAAATAATTAAATATAGAATATTAAAAGATTTATTTATCGATCATGAATGAGATTTGACAAAATAATAAGCTTTTTATCATTTAGAGTCTTTTTTAACATAATTTGAATCAATTTAATATTCTTAGCAGGTATATGCCGATAGAAGACTGTCATGAAAGAAATGCGCTTTGTCAGTCTTCGGACACAAATTCTTGCCTTCTACTTTATAATATTTCTTGTACATATTCAATACTTTATTCTGGATGAAAATGAACAAAAAAATTAAAGTCTAGGAATTAATACAGTATTAATAATAAATTTATGAATGTAAAAAAACTTTATTATAGATTGACTTATTCATTCATTTGAATAAGATGTTTCTGTTTAATTATTATATAGGTACGATCAAAAAATTACAATGAGAATCGTAAATTATTTAGATACAGTTTTAATTCCTTGACAAAAATTTAATCAACATTTTGGTTCAATGATCCAAAAACAAATTCTAAATTTACAAGAAAAGCAATGGTTACATAAGTCTTCAATGTTTTAGACTTTCTGATCGTTATGTTAAGATTTAATGTTATTTATAATGGTGTAATATTTGCAACTTATTGTTCTTACTGCTCGAAACAAACTATTATATAGTTATATATAGATATATATTTCTTTCAAATTATAGAATAGTAATTAGTCAAGAAATAAAAAGTGGAAAATTATAAAAATTTCAATCTAGTTTTGATTGTGCAATGTTAGGAATAATAAATAATGTTTGTATTTGATGATACTGTGATATAAACACATATAAATACATATTGTATACCTGATTGATTGTAATCTTCAATCTGTTCACTATTGATTATTCTATTGTAATCATCTTCTCATTAGATTATGCGTAGACTTATTTCGAAAAACAAAAATCATTTGTATTTATTGTGAACTATACTTTTTTTAAACGAGATTATATAGGTATTAAAGTATCAATATAATATATCTTGAAATGTAGTTAAATTGAAACTGAAATCGAAGCAGAAAATAATACATTTGAAATGTCATGCTGTTTTTCGACAAAATAAATGTTTTAACAATAACTATCTTATTGTATACTTATTTATTTGATTTCCATAAAATTTATTTATTGTTATATATAGTGTTAGTGTGACAGGGTTTCTGTAGTTACCGGCCTTTCTGGGTTACGCACCCAGAAAGGTTGATTTGACGTGAAATAAGTCGGAAGACAAGGAATAAAAGTAACTAGGTTATTTATTTATGACTTAATTGCGCGAGAGAGAAAAGTCCTACGCGGGTATATGAATGTTCGTGCGCGACGCGGATGAGTCGTGATCGTGGCTTCCTCGTGGGTTGATGACTGAAGACTCCGTTGTCGTCCTATCTCGTCCGGGAGTCGTCGTGTCATCTCGCGGGGAGGGCGCGAGGGTGAGAGCGTATAGCCGATTTGGTCTAGTTCTTTTTGAAATAGTTAAGAATAAAAATTCAATGTAAAAAATTAAAATTCAGCGGAAGTAGCGGATCTTCCCGCCTATTCGTTACAGACCAATCAAAATCAATCTTTAAATGCTTTATAACATTCGGCTATCATTCTTTGAAGAGTGGATTATAGTATATCGACGACTGAGAGGAACAACCCGCTATCTCGGCGCGGCGATGAAGAAGCCCGCTATCTCAGCGCGTAATTTTTTTTCTTTAACTTTTGTAAGTTATAGTTAAAATTTTAATTATTTATTTAATAATGAAAATACAAGGTCACCAAATATCTCGCATAATGTTATTTAATAGTTTCATTTTCAAAGATTCTGGATATCAAACTGCGTAGTGCTGTTGTTACAAAGTTTAAAGAAAAATATTACGCTCTGAGATAGCGGTTTCTTCATAGCGGCTTCTTCATCACAGCGCCGAGATAGCGGGTTGTTCCTTTCAGCCGTCGATATGTTCCATTCATATAAATATATACTACATCTATTATTATTAATTGTAAATCTTATGTAACACTGTCATTAATGTGTTGTTCAATACAATTAAATATCGTTTATAATGCATACATTTATGTAAATCTTTGAGTTTTCAGTGCATCAAAAGCGGTTTCTCTACAATAAATCTAAATTTTCAAATTCTTTTAAGTTGTTTCATTTACTTCATAAATTATACACACACGCGCGCACTTTCTTTTTATTTTATTGGCCTTGGTACAATGAAGACGCCGTTATGCCACAATGCATTGTGTGTTTATACTCCCATTAATGGAGTGAATTTTTCGTTTTTGTTAGCGAAACCTATAGATCTTTGGAGGATTGAAGTCATGACTCTATACCGACCTAACTACTGGACCTACAGTTTCAAGTGGGTTCTGAATCACCGAGACCACGGTGAAAGTAAACACATGAAAAATTCGTGTTTCAGTGGTGCAGGCTTTTTTACGAGAGCGGGAATCGAATCCGCCACCCGGGACCTTTTAGCAACGAGTCCGACGCGCTACCGCTGAGCACCGTGGCTCTACAAATGTTAGCTTCTGTAAATTATATTTATAATATATTTTTAAGGAGGTTCTATAGGTAATAGAATTAAAATTAAGATACATGTGAAATTTCGTATACAGGCTTGTAAGTATCTCAAACACTCATATATGAGATAGAAATTAAGATATTAATGTTTTAGTTTTTTGTTGATTAACATTGGCTTTTATGGGAAGTTGCCATTTCTTTGTACTTATTTGTGTATTATAAACCAGTAGATAAGCTATGTCGGTTCTGGAATCAGCCGCTTCTGGAATCAAGCCGTTTCTGGAATCAGCCGTTTCTGGAATCAAGCCGTTTCTGGAATCAGGC
>JAPYZP010001110.1:0-25959 GCA_030522985.1 Torymus sinensis | reverse complement strand
CCTGCGTAGTGCGGTGGCCAGTGCATTATCATAACCACATTCTCGATGCAGAGAAAGAGAGCGTTGGGCGATACCCGGACACCCCATGCCGCCTCCCACTCCGTCCGCATGTGTACCTACACGCTCGTGTGCAGTACCGCCAGCCGATCGTGCGTGTGTTTGCCCGAGCAGCAGCAGCAGCCTATCTCATGCTTTTCGTTTTTTCAACTTTGCTCACTGGAGGAGCTCACTTCTGCCCCTTCGAGCATACCTTTTTCCCTTTGCCTTTTCTTCGTTATCTGCCCCTGTGCTACTATGTGCACGCGTGCACTGAACCAAAAATATAGTAAATTTCACTCTAAAACCATCACCATGCCATGAAATATACTTTGATTTTGTCACTGCAATATTTTGCATCCACAAAGAGGAAGATTTGTAATTATCAACAAAATTTTTGAGACAATAAATGTTTACAAACACGTTTTATCACTTTTGGTACAAAAATTCGTCGTTTTTGAGCAACAAATTTTCGTCTGTCTGCGCGCGCGTGTGTGTGGGTACTGGCGATAACTTTTTAACTATTCGATCGATTTTCACCGGAAAAGCTTATTCTCTTCGCTTCGGATGAGAATAAAAAGAACATAAGGTGAAAGCAGGGTTACCGGGACAAAAACAGCATAGGAAAAAGTTCAGATATATATTTCAAAACGTAAAGTAAAATTTCTTAAATCTGTTGGACATACATAATTAGTTTTGGATCTTTTTTATTATTCTATACTAAAGGAAACTCATTTTCATACTTTTTTTATTAAATATATATTGAATGTGGACCCAATAGCTGGACAAAGTTGAGAACCAATACCGGGACATATATTTTTAATGTGTTCCGCTATTGAGATGCGGTAAAGAAGCTGTATGTATTTTGGGACATGAGTTCGTCCCTTTGAACATAACCTCTAAACTTTTCCCAATATTTTAACGAATTATTATACTTATCTAGTACACCATTTACCACAAATTTCAACAGATTATCTTTATTGGTTTCGAGAAAAAAATTAATTTAGAAAAAAGTAAATTTTTTATTGATTTCGATAAAAAGCAATGAATCATTTTGAAATTTGTCAGAGCAGTAGATTTTTGATATATAAGATAAGAATTTAGTTCCTCGCCTAACAATTATTTATATCTAAGAATCAAGTTCGTTATCAAAAAAATTTGTTATATTATTATTTTTGTTATATTGTTATTTTATTATTAAAATAACAAAATTAAAAAAAAAATTTTAAATGTAGTGGGATGACTTGTGAAATGGAAATTTATTGGAAAAATGTAGGTAGTTCTGAAAAATTTATTTTTGGAATTTTAATTTAACACAAGAAATCAATAAATGAGTACGAGAAAGCAATGTGCCAATGAACTGGCAGCAATTTTTAGTTATATTAACTTAAGAACAATAGTTGTTGCGATTAAAAAACATAGTAGAATTAATGATGTCACGGTAGAGGAAATCAAACACACAGCTTAGTATCTTATATAATAGTCAATTAAGTAAATATAATTGAGAATAGTATAACTAAAGTTACTATAAGTATTTTTTCACCACACCCTGGCTGAAAGTACCACTTTTGCTCCCGGCTCCGAAACGCGAATGTGGTATTTTCGGCCTGGGTATGGTGAAAAATCGTATACTCAACATGGGGATAATAACGCCTTCGGCTCGGGTTGCAATTTACACGTGCTCTGGACTGGCCAACTCTTTACCTCCCTTGTTGTGTAATATACTATATTACTATAATTATATTACTATAATATATAGTTCGACATTTAATAAATTATTTTTTAGCTATATTTCAGAAAAAATTAGTCAACTTTAATTACTAAAATATAATGACATTTTGTCACTGCCTATATATTAGTGGTATATATACATTTATTCAGTAGACATTTTTATTATATGTATGTATACATTAAGATTTTACAATAATTAATAATTGTAAAAATCTATTTAAAACATTCATATATGTTATTTTTTTAATAAAACGTAGTTACTCCTACTAAATCCTATTTAACTATCGCATATAGTAATTATCACTATAGACTTTTATTTTCACTGCGTGTTTTTTAAAAAAAAATGATAATGGCCTTTCTTCAATGGTGCGAGATGTTGGACGTTGGACGTTGGACGTTGGATGTATTTTAATGGTTGTGGTCCGATATCTACCGATTTAGTAATCGATGGCGATAGAATGTCGCTAATTTGTAGAGAAAGTGTGTTCGTTTATAACCACTGATTACTAAAGCAGTAGATATCGGACAACAAACGTTAAAATACATCCAACATCCAACGTCCGGAATCATTGAAGAAAGGCCGTAAGAATTTATTTAATTAAACAAAAACCGTGCTGTCGGTAAGTAGGAATCTGCAATTGATCTACTTTTCAAACGAGCAAAGCTAACGAAAATGCTAATAGAATTACTCCAAAAAAAATTATGAATATAGTGGTTACGTATAAGGAGCGCTTGACAACCATCTTTTTTCAAATAAACGTTTGAATGTTGATTTAAAAAATATTGAAATTATGGTTTTACATCCCCTTAAGCTTAATAAATACACTCGAAATACATGAAATTTTTTTTTCATTTTAAACACTTTTTATACGCAAAATTTCAGGCAAACGTAATTTCTCGAAAAGTAGGTATGTCGCTGGCGGCGTTGATATCTCGATAACGGCTTATCTGAAATGAAAAAATCAAATATATTTAGATTCAGTCCTACTGCGGCTCTCGTGTATTCTATACGCTACGTAACTACCGCAGCGAGCGCCGCCTATCGAACATTTTTGTCATAATCGAGGTCCTAGCAGACTGCAACATGGACGCTGCAAGACACGGAGCATTTGTTAAAAAAATTGTTCGTTCAAATCAACGTTGTTGTGTGGTGAATTGTTTAAATACAGAACTTTTATAAATTGTCTTGCCGATCTTACGAGGCAGAAAGAAAAAAGAAGTGGATTGTTGCTATAACGGCCTATTGGGTAAGTATTTGTTTATTTACAGTAATTTATCGTTATTTATAGACTTATATTATTTTTTAATTCATATGATGAATAATATTTTGATAAAAGAATAGAAATAAATATATATGGTATGAGATTAACGAAATATTCATTGGTTAAGTAAAAGCCACAATCTGATTTCATTTTTTTTCAGAAATGGAAATAAACAGTGGGACCCAAGTCAGAATTCTAGGATTTGTATTGCTTATTTTGAAGAAGGCGAATATTATTGTCACCATACCCTGACCGATAGTACCACTTTCGCTCCTGACTCCGAACACGAATGTGGTATTTTCGGCCCGGGATTAGTGAAAAATCGTATACTCAACATGGGGATAAAGAGGGCCATCCCAGAGCACATATTTGCCAATGTTGGCAATTTACACGTCCTCTGGACTGGCCAACCCTTTACCTCCCTTGTTGTGTAATATAGTATTACACGAGCTGTAGAATGTCCAAGTTTTTTCCTCCCGAGGTGCGTAATATACTATATGTATCTATTAATTGTAACCCAGCTTTTATCACCAGCGTCAAAAACTACATATTTTTCACTTGTTTAAATATCCGGTAGATGGCGCTGGTGTTTGTCGCCAAGAGGTAGTTACGTAGCAGGAGCGACGTTCGGCTCAGTTGGCAAAGCGCTTGCCTTCGGAACACCGCGGGTTCGAATCCCCGTCGGTCTGAATTTTTCGGGAGCACTTTCAAAAAGCTGTGTTCCGGATTTTTCGGCGACGAAGATTCGAAACTATTCGCTCCCGGATTGCGCTTGAGGTTCTCGATACAACCTGTGATAGGCTGGTGAGCTAGATGCGCTGAATGCACTAATATCAACAGTCTATCACTTAGAGGGTCAGTACGGGAACCTGCACCAATTTGAAAAATGTTTGATAAGAATATACAAAAAATGATATTGTCAAAAAATAAAAAATGAAAATTGTGTAATGGCTGATATGACCTCGTAGTCGAAGCCAATAAAAATATACTTAAAAAAAAACAGTTACGTAGCATATAGCTATTAATATTTATTTATAAATAACGTAATGGCGGAGATTTGAAAAAAAACGAGGTTCAAATATTTTAATAAAAATTTTAATAATCTTTAAATCAATAATATTTTACGTATTTTAACCCAGCCCCTGCCTTTTTAATCTCAAGTCTTTTACACTTTTGATATCTCCATTTAACTGGCCTACTTTTCTGTTTGATAAATGTATTTTCATTGCGATACAAAGAAATAATTTATCTTTTTTATAAATAAGTAGCATATTATTGCCTGAATCCTTATAAAATAATAGTACATTTCTATACAAGTACACAGGCATAAAAATCAAATTTTAACACACCTACTCACTGAATGAGAAATACAAGTAAGTTGCAAATCTTTTAAAAGAATTGTTTCAAGTTAAAGTAAATGATGAATGTAATTACTGGATGAGGTTACGAACTGTTAAGAAATGTGTATTGGTGTTCTGATAATGTAGTGATGCAAAAATAAATCGAGAAATGTTTCAAGTTACGGTTTGTTATAATTTATCACTAAACGAATAAGGTAACGTAAAAGAATAATGAACTTAACCGATAACTTGTTGTCAATTAGACATGAGTAAATATTGGCAATTAATCCGATTCAAAGATGTAAATAAATTTTAAAATATTTAATTCAGAGCAATCGCAATGGAAAATTTCCGTGGCACGCTTAAAATAGCAGCGGCCTAATCGAAATTCAATGTATTTTCCTCATTAGCGCTGCCAACGTGAATCCCATCAACTTTTCTTTCTTTCCATAAACTTGTGCGTCCACTTGGCGCTGTGCCTTGACAAAAAACACGCGAAGCAAAATGTTCGGTGCAAACAGAGCTATTATGGCAGATGCTTAGAAATGAATTTATGATATTGATATGCAAACGCTTATGCAAACACGCTGCTCGACGTAATCAGAGAATGGCAAATGTTTAAAAGTGTTAATCAAGCCTCATTAACATAAAATTTATCTTGCGCCTAAGGTGCCACTAACAGGCATTAAAATGACGAAATAAAAAAGAGAAAGAGAGATAGAGCAAGACAGAGCAAGAGAGAGGAGAAAGATAAAAAAACAGCGTCCAGCATAGCGAGATATAGAACGAGGTAGCAGAGCGCGCATTCGATCCCCGACAAGGTCGTCTTCTTTTTGAGGCTCTTTCTACTGTGCGCCCAGTAGTGTCGTTCGCCTGCATCGCGCTGTTGGCGCGCAAAGCGATTATATTCATCTATCTACAAGTCTTTCAAGAAAACTTTCAATATAATACGTGAGCTTTTATTCTTTTTCATGGCAATTGAACAAACCGCACCGATTGCAGGAGGGTCAATGCTCGGTCTAATTTTTGCATTTCGATGAATATATTTATCGCTTCCTAATCTGACGCGTACAATCTCTTTTTTCGTCTCCTTACGTCAAATTTAAAAACAGCACGAGAACGAAAATCTTTCATGTTGTTATTTATTTACAATAGAGGTCTTCTAAAACAACTGGAAATTCGTTGCTACACTTGATTAGTAATCAAAATTATATGAGGCAGAGACTTGGGCATTTATATTTCCAAAATAATCAACTGCAACTTGCTCAAATTAGTATCTCTGTTATACATGAATTTAGCCAAAAATAGAGGCTCTTAGCTTAGCGCTTTTGCCAATGGCCTTTATATACCGATATCCAAGCTACTTATTTTCCAACATAAAATTTTCGATAGAAATTGATGATTTTGCTTTAGTAAGTGCATTAGTAGTTGCAAATATTGCGAATATTTTGAAGGTTTCGAAAATAAGCAAACAAGGTTATTTATAAAGCATATACATAAAGCAGGCAAAAATAATAAGCTTTAATTTAAGATTTGGCACGTTCAAAAATATTAATTTTTCGAGAAATTACAAGCAATAAAAAAGAAAGTTAAATAAAAAATTTGAAAATTTTCATATAACTCTAAGGTTAGACTACTTAAATATTTTCTGCTGAAAGTTTTGTTTTTCGTTTTAGTTATAATTTTAGACATCATATGAGCAGAGTATCGACGGTGTTCAAAATTTGACTTTGAATTGTGTGTTTGTGTGTGTATTAATATATTAATTTTAATTTTGTTGGCTTGGTATTTATAATAAAAATATTATTTCTCTGCGACACACTAGTTCGTAACTTGTTTGAATCGCTAATACCACTCGGAGATAAAGAAATCAGTAAAAATTACTATACTGTCAATTACTGTTGACACAGACCTGAAAATCCAAAATTTTTGCCACATTTTTGGCGATTTTTACTAGACTTTTTATAAATTTTACTAGACTTTTTATAAATTTTACATAAAGTCTAGTAAAAATTGCCAAAAAGTTTGGTAAAAATTTTGGATTTTCAGGTCTTTGTTAGCGTTACTTGACAGTATAGTAATTTTTACTGATTTCTTTCTCTCCATGTAACCAAAGGGATGCTAGTAAAATAAAATGACAATTAAAAAAGAAAATTGAAATGGCAAACCTGTGAGAAATCTGTCAAGATTATAAAGGCCTAAATAGTAGGGCCCGTGTATATATATATATATATATTGAAGGAACTCTAAAACAAGATAATTTTACTGTCCAGACCGTGCTACAGTGACGCCCCTTGCTACGAATTCCTAGATCGTCGATCGAGAGAAAGAGGTGGAAGTGTTATAAGAAAAAAGAAAAGGAGATGGCCGAGCGTCGTTCAACCGATCCGCGCACGGTTTTAGGTCAGATCGTGCTGTGAAAGCTAATCAGGAACTTCTGGACTCGATTCTTCGTTATAGTAGCTCCCGAGATCTCTCGATCAGACATGTCATCGATTTCTTGCCATCAGCACATTTAAGAAAGATAATTTTTCAGGACTTTAATTGTCCGGAATCACTAGGATTTTAATGATGAAGTTTTACTACGGTATTACGGAAGTCGTGAGTTATTTATATCTGTTCTGGATCAGCACTTATTATAATTTATAAAGTATATGTTTGGAAAGCAGCATTCAAATTATTTGAATTTAATTTGTTTCCGTCCCTAATTCTGACTTTGAGTGATTTATTCTGTAAACTTTTTAATATTATAAAAGTCTTGAAAAACTAATTTTAATTTTTTTATTGGTGGCAATGACAAATCGCAATAAGTGAATTTTAATTTAGCTTATTTCTCTCGTTCAATATTCTTATTGAATAACTATCCCGAATAAAGTAGTGTGCACTGTTTTACCAAGTGGTCATTCGATTATGTAAGGAAAAGAATGACGTGTAGAGGTTACAGCGTGCATGACTTGTACTGCTTGTGTTTTACGTAGATGGCTCGCGTTTTATAAAATTTCATTTTCTCTTTTGTCACTTTGTGCATATGGAATTTTCATTTGACATGCAAAAATACTTTAGTTTATGTTTCAAACTCAGGAGAAAGATTTTTCGCTCTATATATATGTGAAGATTTTTAAGTACTTTTTATACTGTATTGGTTAGTCTTATGAAAAGTATAATATTATCAAGACTAGGAGTTCATTGGAAGGCTAATATGTTAATACAGAGTAATTTTTCGCTCTGAAATACGGTTTGGTAGCTTGATATTTTTACAACTGCCTTATCACATCGATCGCAGAATACATAAGAAAAGTCCATATTCGCATCTCTCGATGCATTCTAGCGCGCTGCTCAGGCCGCTCGCGCCGATCAGCAATTCCGATTCAGCGGCCGGTAACCGCGGGGAGAAAAATATTTTCCCCGGCTCCGCGCACGTAATGCCTTTACAGAGTCACAGAGCTCAACAGTTATACAAATGCAGGCTTCAGAATCCGTCGATGTGCGCGTTAGTTATAAGCGCGTCAACATCATCCATCATTCAAGCTAGCGCGGTTTATCACTGAAATCGAACGCTAGCGCGGGCGCGCGCGTGCAGCGTCGCCTAAGGTAAGTGTGTCGAGCCCGCGCTCGGCCAATCGATACGTCGATTTTTCAGTATTTTTTCAGGGAACGCTCTCCGCGCGCGCATGGCGTCATCGTCCAATTATCGCCGGCAGGCGTCCTGTCCCTCTCGTTCCTTCTCGTTCCTTCTCCTTCCTTCTCCTTCCTTCTCCTTCCTTCTCTCTTTCAGGATAGGAGCTCCGGCTGGAAAAGGTCGCTTGCGCGCGCTATAATGTAACGGATACCGGTTCCCCTCTAGCGACATATCTAACGACAGTCACATCGATCTGGAGACACATCGCGATAATTCCATGCCGTTCACGCGCACGCGCATGCGCAGCACAGGCCGAGAACGCGCAGACCGATTGATAGATCACCAGCTGACCACTTGCGCGCTCTGTGAATATCGATCGAAAAAAGCCCCGCCGGCGCTTCTAGTACTGCGCTGTTTCCTCTTACATCGATGAAATTGCTCCGGACTGATGAGGCGAGCGCAGATGTCTAGGATGCTCTTTCAAGCAGTCGATTGGCAACTGATAAAGATGACTCCCCGCGCAAAAGCAATGGGCCCACACTTTTTTTCGTATTATGTACTTATATGGGACAGATATGGGCGTAATATTGGAAAAAGTGTAGCTGATATTTGGCTCCGGTGCCGTGGCAATACATGAGCCTCATATTGGCCAAATACATGTTGACCATGGCCCATATATTGCCAATACTTCGCCCATACTATGGGCAATATATTTCAGATTGTCCTTTGCTAACAATATTTTTCCCAGGTTATAATTTAGTTTTTATTTCAGAGTCTGCGTGGGTGAATATAGGGTAAAGGGCAGTCTGACTGCCATTAATAGTAATTAATTTGAATTATAATACTGTAAGACCGATGAAAAAAATCTTATCAGTGGATAATATATTGGCTACAAAATTTTGTTACACGGCTCACTGCCAACAGTTTTCTGGACAAATACGAAAATACACATTCGAATTTTTCAATTCCGAGTGATAGGCAATAATAGTATCAATTCACTTCATGCTTACGATCGTTGAGTCTAAATCTCGATACATGCTAAAATAGACAAATATTTGGTATTTATTTACTTTGAAAGGATAACAGTGAAATGAAATCCTATCGAATCATGTTCTTTAGACTGGTTTCAAATAGTATAATTTACTTAATTTATTTTTATTAGACACTGAAATAAAATTCCTACTGAGTTAATAATAAATTGAGTATTCAACTCGTTCAGTCACTTAATGGATAATACTTTGTGCGTTATAAATTAAAATTGCGGAATTACTGGTACGTAAATTAAAGTAATTAAACAACAACAGTGGTTGATTCTACGTCATTCCGTTAGAAATAATATACTACTAACTAATTACTATAGTAGGCACGATGGGGAATAAATTTTTAGCCCAATTGACACGTTTTATGATGTTGTTGTAAAAGTCCTTGCACAAATTTTCAATAAGCCAAAAGTGTTGTTTGTTGACTGCGCAGTTTCTTTTTCAATATAAAGAAAAATATTTATAAGATCAGATCATAAATCGATCGTTGTCGAGCACTCGCGGCCGAGGCGCGTGCGCTCGCGAGCAACTCGAAAGGTCGAGGCAACCGCCCATGATTAATGTTGTGTTACGAAAGTGGTAATTATACGACAGACTGGATCTTGTTTTCCCCGGTTTCGTCGGATAAATGATATATACACCTTGTTTCTAACTTGTTATGTGCACAAAATTGCTGCGGGATCCATCGACATTATACTGCGTGATCATTTTGCGCTCACTGCCCAGCATTTTTACGGTGTCTCTAAAAAAATTACTCTTGCATGAGGAATATCTTTAGGAAATTTGACAATCATGATTATTAGTGTATTTTCTTCTTGTCAATGTAAATACTATAATCATGCCTCAGCCCAAGATTTGAGAAAAGATTTATCTTTAGCAGTTATTAGTAAAAACTGAGAACTCGGAAATATTGTAGAAATGATGAAAGTTTTTTAGTTGCTGAAAAGGTTCTGATTCTAAAGTACGTAAATATGAAGTACACGTGTGTGTCTGGGCGTCGAGAACGGCGCAGCAGGCGAAGCCACTGCTTTACGCACAAATGCAAAAAGTGGTACAATGTCCCTTAGGGCTATTTATTATCAGGAGCGGCGTATATCATGAGCACCGTTTCTATATTACCGGTTTCTGCCGATCGCGCGCTTATGCAACGCGCGCTAAACCAGCGCGCAAGACTGATCGCGCGGAAAAGAAGAGGAGGAAAAAAATGCCTACCATAAATCTGTCAGCGGCTCTCGCATCGAGTGGCGAAGACACCACCCGCTGTTCCAATCGCTCGCGATTTACGCTGCGCTCACTTGCGTGCGCGGGACAAATATTACCATTGGCCGGTTACAAGGCTTTCATTAATCTGTTAAAGCCTGAAAAATTCTGGAAACGCCGAGGCGACATAACGCTCGAAGCCGGAAGCCGCGAAAATTCTAGATAACTGATTGCGCACCGGGCAATCGCCTGCTTTTTCTTTATCAACTACTTTCAATGTTGCCAAGTTGCACATTGCTTTATACTATATACTCTCTTCTACTTGCTGTATATTGCCCAAGCTAGACAGATACACGTACGAAGCGCGCACGGCGTGCTGACTGCTGCTCCAAGTGTAAAAGCACTAAAATCTGACGCATCGCAATAAAAGTGCATAATACCGCTACAAGCGCCACTATAACTTGGCTATTCGCTCTTGCGACTACGAACGATCATTTTCAACTTGTATATAAAAGCTCCTTTACGAAAATGGCCGCAATAAACCTGCAAAGTCGGCAAAACAGCATCGATGCTTATCGATATTTTTCTACTGATATTCAACTCTCTGTTCTTGGGAAGAAATTTTTGGGAAGGCATTTTTTCGGCTGCACTAATCATTAGATCGAACACATGTTTGCACAATCTTACATATTCTTACCTACTATGTTGCTATTTTTAATTGTTTATAATGTTGTTTTACATCAAATTCTAATATTTACATTATCCACGATATGGTCTATATTTATTAAATTAATTTCTAAGCAAAAAAACTATATCCTCAACAAAATTTCTTTTTGGCCAATACTAGCAATCTCGTGTTAGTATTTATTAAAATGTTATTTATTTATTATCTGATTACATTTGTTATTGGTTAAGTTATGTATATGCTCATGTTAAGATGTTTAATTTGTCGAGAGTATGTTATATTTCTGGGGAGACTAAATTTTTGTATTTTTTTTATTCGAATTTTCAAACTAGCGTCACAGGGCTCTGACTCATCTACACCCGAGCCGTGGCGAGTAAGAAGCGAGCAATGCACCCGAGCAAGCATCACAGAGGCATAGCGCAACGGCCAGTGCATCGGACTAGAAATTTCGGGTCCATCGGTTCAAATCCGGTCCTCGCTTATATATTTCTTGCGCCACTTATTCATTCAGCTCGCTTCATCGTACTGGTATACGTACATCTAGCTTTCCAAGCACTTTTAATTAATTTGATCTCCTATAAAAGATTCTTTAAAGGTTTTATTTCATAAACAATTTCCATTGTTTTATTTGCTAACCTTAGATTAACTTCAGTATTTTCCTACAAGTGAAATTTAAATTTCGTTTCGGAAATATATAAATTTTAGTCTAGTTCAAGTACATAGTATTAAATCGTATATTTGCTATAGTGTTGGAGATGTATTAGTAACACATCGTCAGCCTGCGCCTATTGGGATAAGAGCGAAGGGTGTGGTTGCATGTGGGAAATGTGTAAGCGGGCGCGAAAATGTGTAAGCTGGCTAGGTTTTGCTCCCGCGCGTCTTTGGAAAAGAAAACGGGGTTGACGTGCGAGCTCTGGCTCGTCTCCCTCTCGTTTGCCAGTGCGGGGTGGTGGATATAAAGGGACGTAAAAGCGAGGCGGAGGAAAGGATAACTCGGAGTGACGAGACATCGTAAAGTCCCATTCGCGCGCCGATAAAAACAAGCGGGATGGAATGTTCCGCGTCTTCCCTCTGGTATTGTTGCCGTGGCGTATACACATAAAGGGAATGAGAGAGCGGATAGGTCGCCGGGGCAATTCGAAACGCCTATGGCGACAGGAGAGGCAGAGAAGTTGGCACACCTCCACTCGGCGAATAAAAGCCCGCGAGTCTAGAAGCTAACCGATCGTTTTGCGCCGTTCGACTCGCTTCTTCGACACTAAATTTGCGCTGCGATCATTGTCAACCAAAACGAACGTGACTTTGGCCGAGGTGCCGTCGCTCCGAGATTGCCTGACGCGTGCTTTTTCTTGCATCCTAACATAGACCCACTGAAGAATATCTTTCTCAACTATACGTCAATCTGCACTCTAACAAAAGAGTCATTTATTGAAAAATGTGTATTGCAGCCAACAAAAAAGTCTAATAATAATGCTTTGACGACAAGAATAACATGCGCGTTTGTGCGGCTATTCCGCTCTCTGGAATGAAAATGAAACTACAGTTGGATGGTGGAAAAGGTGATACTCTGACGTAACCGTGTGGCAGCACAGTGGAAGATTGGCCAATCGGCCTGAAAATGAAGTGGTTAAGCAAGCAGGTCCAGCGTCGCGAGTGCGGCATTAACACTGAAATGACAAAGTCGGCTGCTCCGTCCTTCACTCGGCGAGCGGCCGCGGCGGGGGAAAATCGGCAGGGCCGCGGGAGTAAGTTCGCAGAAGGGCCGAGAGTAATTGTAGAATCTGCAGCGGGACGCGGCAACTTGTCTCGCGCGTCCGCTGCGGCCCCTGCCCGGGCTGTCCCGCCGGGCGTCGTCGCTCCGGCTGGCCGTCGGGCCCGCAGCACCAGGAGCAGCGGCTCTCCCGGCGGTTGTTTCTCGCGCGGAGGCATGCATCTCTCCGATCTCCCGCCCCTCTTCTCCTTCGGCCCGGCTTCTGCACGAGGCGCGGGCGCGCGCGCGGCAATCCTGGTACTGTCAGCCGGCGCGAGCGACAATGCTCGATGCGAGATAAGGCGAGGAGGAGGCGAGGAGGAGGCGAGGAGGAGGCGAAGAGGAGGCGAGGAGCGCGCTAGCTCACCTATATCGCCCTGCAACGAGTGTCCCCTACACACTTTGCCTCGTCTCGCCTCGCCTTCTTTATCTTTCTGCCTTTTTTCAGCCGCTTCGAGAGCGGGGGAGCCTCTCTTCCATCCCACCTTTTTGCTCTTTATAATATGTGTATCTCTGCTCTCGCGGCCCGAGCGCTTTGCCTCCGGTTTTCGCTTTTATTTCTGCTTTGTTTTTTCTCCCTTGTATGCGCACGGCCTCCTTTCCAACTTTTTCGCCTGCTCCATACTTATATATAAATTAAGCCGCTGATCCGACTTCCTTTTCACGGCTCCTTCTTGCAGCGAGAATCAGTGGCTGTGCTTTCTACAAGTGCTTACGTCTTACGAAAAGTGAGAATGTCACTTTATGGCTATATATTACACTCGCATAAATTTCCTACATATCCCATAAATATTAATTCTGCTGAAATGCAAAGTTTGTTTGTTTTCATTTCAAATACATTAGCTTATAAAAGTCAATGTACCTACTAAAGGGGCACCTCTACTAGCAATTTGAAAAACATGAAGGAAGAACTAGAAAACTAGCCGCAAGACCCACTTGAAATACATAAAAGATTATATCTAACGCAGAGAAATATATGCGTGAATGAATTACAATAAATTGTCGTGACAGAAGCTTACGCAGTCATTACAATAGAAATACGCTTATTAGTTTATATGTATAATAATCAGAAAATGAGAGTAGTTTTAAAGGAGGGTCTCGTTAATCGCTAGATTTTCTCCGAGTGATTTAACGCTTGAGCGCACTTATCTTTCAATTAGCGAGATTAAAGTAGGCAACGTATTGATAAAGAACACGAGCTATCGGAAGCGTGTAAAAGCCTTGGAGCACATGGATGAGGATTTTTTCTCACGGCGATCGAGCTGCTCTAGCCGGCGATCGAATAATCGAAAAAACGGCTCTTTCTCTCCCGCTCCCTGTTGGCACTATTTTTTCGGAGCGAGAGACACGATCGCGTAGGCTCACGATACACAGCTATGCGGGCACGGATAGAGGAGGCACTTTCTCTCGTGGATTTCGTGAAGTCTATTAAAAGAGAGAAGGCGAGTTGAGCAGCAGCGGCCGATCGAAAGCGGCGCAAAGAGAGAAGATCGAGCGAGCTGCTCTCCGGCCCTCTCGTTTGTCACCAAACTAGTTTTGCCTCCGGAGCCAAAAGCTTTCTTCTCTCTCTCTCTCTCTCTCTCTCTCTCTCTCTCTCTCTCTCTCTCTCTCTCTCTTCTCTCTTGCTCACCTGGGCTCGTGTTCGGCTCGGTGCGAGTTTGGGTGAGGCCGAGCGGTCGCCTCTCTCGATCAGCCCACTTTATACGCGCGTGTGTGTGCGTGTGTGGCACAAGACACCATCTCGCGACTTATCTCGCGGGCTTCGTATATCCTAATACGTGGCAACGGTCATAGCCCCTGCGGCGTGCATTTCTACACGCGTACGACCTCGAATATATCTTCTCAGTCCTTATCCCTCTCACTTATTTTCGATTCGCGCTCGTGACGGCTCTGAGCGCGCTGGTTTTCTCGAAAAAAATGCAGCATCTGGACGATCTGCCAAGTGGGGAAAGCTTCGAACGGGGTAACGGTACTCATCCCGCTTCGATTATCTCTTTTTACTCCTTTTCGTCTCTTCTTTTTTAATTATATATCTCCAACGAACTACTCAGTGATATTTCATTGCTGCCGCGTTGGAGGACAGGATCGAGAGAACTACTCTCTGCTCCAGGGCTAAACATCATTCACACGGTAGAAATATTTCGTGCTAACCGGTATTCTACGACAGTTTAACAAGCCAATAAGAAAAGATCAATTTTTGAATTACACTATATAATTTAAGAATCTCACAATCTTTACTAAAATTATGACATTAAATTTATTTATAAGAATATATTTATTGTCTACGTTTTAACAAACTTTAGCCATAAGTTGTTAGCTTTTCATGATTAAACATGTCATCATAGTAAGCCTTAGAATATAACTAATTTATAGTAAATCGATGATTATCCATTTAACACTTTCTTCACAAGATTTGACCACACACGTACCCTATCATTAGCTCACATAACAGATTCTCGATATCATAAAATTGAGCATTCCTCTATAAAGTTGGGATAACTAGAGAGGCATTAACAACAGCGTTGAAATTCCCGTCGTCGTATAATTTATAAACTCTTTCATGTCCACTTCTTAATCATTTTTTTACTTATATCAAATACAGGAGAGTGTTACACACTAATGATCATCGCCTCTACTGTTTCTCCCGTCTACATGTGATGGTATTGGAAAGTTATGGTTAGATGTAAAATATTCTTTTATTAAACAAATGTTGCACACATGAAACTCAAAATTCCGTGAAAAGTTAAGGAACCGTCAAATGCTTTTTGGGGTCATGAAAAACCACCTTTTTTATTTTTTCGAATACCTTCTTATTATAATAATTGAAAGAACCTAATTCATCCCTTTATAGGAGGTTTTCCAAGGATGATTTTCTTTTTTTTTTATTTTAATTTTGGCCTATAAAATCAAAAGCTATGACCGAAAATACTATGGGTGCCACCGCTGGACAACTTACGTCTATATATAAACTAGACATTTTGATAAAACTTCATAAATTATAGTTTTAAAAGAAAACAAGGATAGAAAAATCACTCAATAAATGACTAGATTTGCCGAGTTCATAGACGTATTCGTTTAATTAAATTGCATAATAACACAGAAAATTTCATTTTATAAATATATGTAGGCCGATTCCATTCCAATTCATGCAGGCCGTCACAGATCGAAGCTATTTTTTTTGTCTTGTGAGGAATTTCATTTAGTTTTAAGCAGAATAAATTTATTTGGATCAAGATTTATTTTATCGAGTAATTCACAAAAAAGTAAAGAATTACTTTTTCTTATAAAATGCGATTTTCTCGAAAAATCTATTTTTTTTCTGAAAATTTTTTAGAATTAAACTTGAAATTGCTATAAATTTATTTGTATTGATCAAAAATTTAAACGGGGGTTTATTTTAAAGGTTTTCGGTAGTACCGTCAATAAACTAGTGAATGGGAGAGTAATGAATAGTGAAAAGGCGTAATTCTTTGAATAACGGGACTAATTTAATACTTTAAAATAGAAAAATAGTCAAAACTTTGAAAGTTTTCGATGAAAAATTCGATCATTGACGATCTGCAAGAATTGGAATGGAATTAGCCAATCAAGTGCAGTTGTTAATGTTATTAAATTTTAGCTGAAACAATATATATATATATATTACTATGTAGACGACACACACATATATACACCCACACACATACCTTTTGAATTGTTGTAATTATAGTGATTTTGATAAAATATACATTATACAAATGATTCCTTAAAACAGCTCAGTATCTTGCCAGAAGTTTCTGTGAATTCTCAATAGTAAGATGTATAAGAACCAGTTTATGTAAATAATATCAAGAATATGAAAAAAATGTTGAATATTTCTTTGGCTTGGTAAAAGAAAGTACCACTCTGAATCCGACCCGAAAAAATACTTTAACTCTAGATCTAATTGATAAAGTAAAATTGAATTAAGGTTACATATGTCACGGAGGTTTCCGTCGACGTTTGGACAGCGGAAAAGACGTGAGACCGTCGACTCATCAAAAGAATAACTATCTCGCGATGCACCCGTCATGACATCCCGACGTTACCTCTGTGGTTGAGTGAAATACTACAAACCGCGGGTTCGTCAGTTTGTATCATCTAAAAACGAATATTTAAAAACTCAGAAAATGGACAATTGAGATTCTCTATGAATAGTCAGGGTGCGGCAGGGAGGGGGTCGTTGTCTGAGAGGTCCACATATCAAGATTTTTCTTATGTATATTTTGGCCCGCTAAATCCAAATCGTCAAGGTGTTTTTGCGCTACAAGAAAATAAACTGGCTAACTGCATTACATTCAACGCGTGCAACAAGTCCGGTTTCTTTTCAGATTCAAATTATTCGGTAATTTTTCAAATATAATCAACGAGCTATAATTTTTTACAATTTTTCAGCTACTTTTATGTTTAATTAAACTTTCATATAAACAGGGCCCATAAAATCTCTGTGTAGCCGAATTAATTAATCACCGATTTAGTTACAGTTATCTTATAATAATTATTAATATAATATCTGGTATATTTTTAAATAACTGACAGCTACAATGTACCAAAAAATTAAGAAATTTCCGCTGTATAAATTTTTTTTATTATTCATTGAAGTTGTATATTACAACCCTGTTCCAAAGAATAAAGGGTGCGTCGTTTCCCCGCTTGCTCTTCCGTCACTTCGTTCCTTAAACTCTCCAAGCAGCTTTGATATTTGATATTATACTAGATGTTGATTTGTGAAATATATATGACCGTCCAACATTTTTTCTTAACTATTTTAAAAGACGTCAATTGAATTTTTACTTGCATGTGTTGTAATGCAGTATGATCGTATATGATAATCACTTTATCTTTAATATCTGTCCTACAAGATCTCCTATCTCTAAACTCATATTAAATTGAAGTAGTAGTATGTTGATAAGGCAGATTATTTCTATTCCCCAAGATTACTAATCTTTTAATAGAAATCATAAAATACTAGGAAGATTTGCCTAACATTTCAAAAGAAACTTAGCTTTGTAAAAATTATTATAATTTATGAATTATTATGTTTGTTTAATCGAAACATAAGTAATGTCTTACCTAATTTATTAACTACTTGCAAAGTCGTCGATTTGTTACACTGTCAGTGCATTTCGATGGAAAAAAAGATAATGATGTTTCTATTTTTAGTGGCTAATTTTATAGTATTTCAATTCGGTTACGACGTTTACGATATAAGTATTTTTTTATTTTTACACACTTTTAAATTTGTCAAGAGGGCAGTTTGAAAGAGAAATATCATACTTTTGAGTAATAAAAGGAAGGGAATCGATGGTTATTATTCCGAGCCTTTATAATAGTTTAAAGAATAATAGAGTTGCGAAAACGGAAATAAAGCAAATGTATATTATTTGAAAGGAAAAGAAGTATGCAAAAGAAAGTTGGATATATAAATTCCAAAGTGATATAAGTTGAAGGATCTCCTTGGAGGCGCGTGCAAAGTCTATATAGGTATATGATCGGGCGCAAGTTTCTTACCCGCAGCGTCAATTAATTCCTCCTGCGAAAGAAGTGGCGGCAATCGCGGGCGAGGAGCTTTCAGGGCATCTTCCGGGCGACGGGAGCGCAGCCTGCGCGCACGCGCTATACGACGGCTGTCTTATGGAAAGGAGCGAGATGGCGAGATTTTAATGTGCGAGCGAGCGAGCGAGCGAGCGCGCGAGCCTCTTAATTATTTTACGAGAATTCCAACGACAATGCTTTGCGGCCGCGCTCGCGAGCAAGAACGACCGGTAACATCCTGTCTGCAGCATGTTGCAAGAGCTACCGAGATTATGGATTATATAACTCTTTTTGCGATTAACTCACTTGTTTCTGCCCCCTCCCCACACCTCTCCTTCGCTTCCCCTTTCGCCTTTCGTCCTCCTCCTCCTCCTCCTCCTCCTCCGTCGATCCCGAAAAACTACCTCCTCGTTAATTCCCACTACCGCCGTCACTGGCGCGCGGAGCCGCGGCTTTTTCTAACCCTCTCAAAACGCCAACTTTAATGCGCGAGCGACCTTTTATTGGACGATAATTACTACGCGTCCTGGCCTGCATAAAATTTCACCGAAACGCTTCGTAGGCAATTTGTCCTGCCAAACGCTTATAATACCTTTGAAACTTTACGGGTTATCGGTTATTAACTTTACGGACTGATAAAACTCTAATTAACTACTTGTAAGCGCACATGTTCAATCAGTAGAAAATAAATAAAATCCTTCAAATAAAATATATTGCTGTTAAATTTTACTCTATTAAAATTAAACTCAATTAAATTTAAAATTATCCAATTCATATTTCACGTTACTCTGCGTTATTTTTTCATATTAATCACTCAATCAGTGAAGAAAGCCTCGCCACAATAACACTTTTTTATCATACGTATGCTTTTTATCAGTTTTTACGTCCTCTTGTAAATGCACCATCTATGAAGAAATCATGCTATGAGTCGGCTGGAAACTTGTTGAAAAGAATCATAAATCATTTATCACGCGACTCTTCATTAAAGCGTCCAAGAGTTGTGACTATAATCGCCTAAAGCATATTGCGTGCACGCATAAAATATAAAAATATTGAAGAAAATATTGATCTCGATGTAATCGCTGCGCATCAACCGTTGACAAGGAGAAAGATGAAAATGAGCCTGATCTACATTGTAAATTGCATAGTCTATACCCGCACACGATAAGGATCGCGACTATATGGCGCGTGAACATCGTTTCGATTCTACGCGTCGGCGTCTTATTAAGGATTCGATACCGCGCTTACATAATTGACTTACGCGGATAACGTACGCGCCTGTGTATATATATTCCGCAAAAGTTCGGCTGACTGTTAATCTTCTAGTGAGTGGGTTTTCACACAGGATAATGCGCTTGCAGTATAAATTATATACCTATATCAGAAGTTTTTAAGTATAGATATTTATATTTAAAAGGCAGAATAATGAGGACTAGAGTATATTTTATTTCAGAATAATTAATTCTATTATCTATTCTATAGGCTGGGAATTCCCACTTTAAATATTCTGAAATATATATATAGAAAAGTGTGAAAATTCACTAACTGGGAGCGAGATTCTGTCGCAAACTGTTTTAGAGAAAGTACGAAAGTTCGAGAAATTCCGCTTGAATGTATCCAAGAACTATTTTTACCTGTAAGTTTTCTGACCTATATAAAATATTTATTTGTGTCTTAATTAGCTGCGTCAAGATGTCGGAAAAATGACAATATTAGCACACGCGCTACTAGAGTCAGTGCCGTTAACATGCGCACGGGAGGCAAATGCTTTTGAATAATGAACATTGAACAAAAATTATTCAGCGTCAAGCGCGTTAACGAAATCGCATCATTTACATATCGGATTCTTTCTTTTTTAAACTTTTCAAGTAGCTATTACTTTTTGTATAAGATCATTTTTTGTTTCTTTTTCTCGTTTTATGTTAGTTTCTTATATACTATTGTAAACATTTTACGACTTGTCCTGATAATGCTTTTGTACCTCTAAACGGCAAATGATTGATTATTCTTTTCACGCTACGATAATAATTATTCCGTCACGTTATAATTCTCTTATAAAATCTTTCGTGCTAAATTTAAAGTAAGTTGTATGTGAAAAATTGTTAAATTTTGAATATTTATGTTTGAATGAAATATATTGTTACATAACGATAGCCAAGCAGATATGAAAAGATATACTTGACTAAAAACGACATTCCACTTATATAAAGCAAGCGAAAGTCGATCGGCTCGGAAATGTTGTTCCCCTCAACATACCTATATAATATGGGATGGGAAAAAGAATGACATTTCATGGATTATTTTATAAAGTCGAATTGAAAAGAATGACTTGAATAAGACTTGATCCGTCAAGAGTTGTAGCTTTGGACATGAAATGAAATTTAATCTAAAAATTGAAAAGTTTTTCATTGAATGGTCTCTTGCTGGGAAGCGGTTGAGCGCAGAGTTGAGGGCGAAATAGGGAAATGAGTGCCGGCCAATACAGCCCCCATGAGCGCACAGAGTGTCGAGCGAGTCGTCGTCTTGGTGTCTGCGCACGAGAAAGAGAATGCAGAAGACATTGAGGAGAAAGAGGAGCCGAGCCGCAGAGAAGAAGTCAGTCAGACAGACAATCTCGCCTCGTTTATCAGAGGCACATTGTAAGGGCCATCGCGGCCGTGTCTCTTTCGCGCTCGCGCGACACCCCTTTTGTCGCGGCGCGTCTCAGGACCCGCGACTGCTCAATCCTTTCTTTCACTCGAGAGAGGCGAGCGCATACAGCCACGGGCTCATCCTCGCGCCGCTTTAAAAATAGACAGAGCGAGATGGGAAACGGGGGAGACGTGCTCGAAAAAAGCTATATACATATATGCTTCTGTTATCTGGCAAGCGGATCCACAGAATGGAAAGGTCCCCGCGGCCTGTGCATATGTATCTAGCGCATCGGGGAGGAGTAAGTATTGGTGAGCGTGAACGTGTGACGATAACAACAACAATAAAATGAATTTTCGGCGAGCGCGCGCACCGCGAACGCAATCCCACGTACCGGAAGTTGATCCTCCTTCTCCTCCACCTCCTCTTCGTAGCTTTTTTCATTCCGTCCGCGAGGGAAGAGGAGGTGGAGAGCGATGCCGAACGGATCGGCGAGCAGGCTCGAGCGATGCAATACGCCCACCGCGAGCGAGTCAGAGATACGATCTTTCGTAATAGCCGACGCGCCTGTGTCACAATTTCCTTGGGCTTTTAAAACGCGTATATACATTTTTGGCCAGCCACGCGTGTCGTCCTCGGCGTCGTCGTTGGGGAAATATCGCGAGATTGGTTTGGCCGCACGCGTGCGCCGCCGCTGATGGAGTAACCCGAGACGCGTGTGCGGCAATTTTAAATTGTTCAACTTTTAGGCAGTTGCCATTCAGAATTCCAAAATTTCATTCGCCGGAAAGCAGTGACGGGAAAGTCATCCAGCCCCGAGACTCTTCCAATTATTCTAAATGTCATCCCAGTTTATGACTTTTTTTAATTGGAAACTGCCATTTTTCAAACTCTATTCAGACGACTTCTGCTTTACGTACATTTAAGGAGAAGCTTTTATACCCGGATTACGGTGCGGTAAAGCGCAAACTTGATTAATTCTAACTTTGCGGTGTATAAAGTAATTAACAATTATTATATTGGCCACCTTAACCCTGGCGGAAATCTTCTAGCTCTAAATTAGCTATAAATTAGCTATAAATTAACTAGTAAACAAATAATCTAATCATCTAGCTATAAATTAGCTAGATTTTCAGAATGTAGTTATGGCTAAGAACAAAATTAAAAAATATATACTTATCGTATAGAACGTGTGCTGAAGGCATAATCTAGATCGTGTTAGTTTTCGCTAAAACTAATTGTATTTTATAGTCTTAGATTTTGAATTATTAGTAATTTTGGGAAAAGTACTACCTATCCTAATAATGCAACTTTTGTAATTTCATAATTTTTTCTTCCCCGGTATCGCAGAGATCCTTTCTTGCGTATCTTACTTCTTATACAAATATGAAATTCATGAACACTCTTGGGAAAATCAAAATCTTTAAGGCTTAGCCAATTCTTATCTGGAAAAATTATAGTTAAGGTGGCTCCGGCGTTATATATATGAATATAAATTTAGAAAATTTTTACGATGCTTACTTTACATGTTATAATTTGAGAAACAATATAGTAGAAAAAAGGGTTTTGGAAGTAACAAAAAAATTTTTTTCAAAGAAATTTTAATGTTGTTAAAAGGTATCGCCAATTGAAAAAAAAATCATTAAACCCCATAAAACTTTTTCTTTTTTCATACGATTTTTATTTGTAAGGTACCATTTTATTTCTTGTTGAATTTCAGGGCGAGGTAGTGATATAAAAATTCGAAAATTTTCAAAATCTGCAGTTATAAGTATATTATTATTGTTTGCAGATTTGTGACTGAATTTTATAAAATGTGACTAATTGAAGTGAAAAGATTTATTGGTTTTGTTGATTTCTTTTTCAATTGGCGATATTTTCTTTAACAATATTCAAATTTTTTTGAAAACAAATTTTGTTTGTAACTTCAAGAACTCTTAATTAAAAATAAGCTAGTTTTTAGCTAGATTAACAGCAATTTATAACTAGTAGAAAGGCTGGAGTTAATTTTCTATACGAGGAAAGTGGAATTTTTTTTTTAATGCTTTTGCAAGCATGTATGGAAAAAACAATTGGAGGGACGTCAAAATATAGTATATCTTCAACTAGAAAAAAAAAATTGGGGGCACCCTAGGAGTGATATTGACTTCATGTGTAAGCAAAATTGTATAAAAAGACGTTTTGCCTATGCTCCGTCATGTTTAGTTAAATTTGCCCAATTAAATCCAAAAAAGTTATTTACTTCTTTTTTTTCAAGTCAAAATCGACAAAAATTTATAGGCATACATTAAAATACAGATTCTCTTGTACTATACTACAATTAATCTTGCCAAGAACTATAAATAAAATAACTGAAAAAGTGTATCCTTAGCTTGTGCAGCTAATTCGACCACTTTTCAGGTTAATTCTCTTGTAAACAATTGAAAATGATTCGGAAAGTCCGCACCTTTCTGCCTTTTAAGCTTATATTGCAACTGTAAGTGAAATACTTGCTTTTTTGCCAATTTATAAGGGGCGTGAGACGCTGAACTGACATAAAAATGTAGCAATCATTCCCAAAGAATTAAAAACATGTGTAAGGTATTATATTTTGATATTTTGAAGCAGTCAACATTGGTTATTTGTATTTTCAGATAAGTGGTGTCGAGTTACCTGACTGTAATAATTGTATGCTTCTCAGAGTTAACTTGTAGGTAAGGAAAATGACTATAAGTCTAAAGTTGGATTGATGTAGATATTGTATACGTCACTGATCCAGCGCCATTATGAAAATGGATTCTTGTGCTCGCCCGCGCGAAGTTGAAGTTACATGGCTGAATTGCGTCGCTGGCGAGCGCGCGTGGACGAGGTGTTGCGTAAAAACGAGCGCGCTGCCGCGAGCCTATGTCACAATGTTGCCGCCTGGCTGAGTTACACATCCGAGTGTAAGCAAGCGCGAGAGAGCGCACGCGCGAAGAACGAGAAGGACTGGTTTGAAAGGTTCGCCCGACGGATTAGAGGCCACAAGCCGTTGGATCGACGCTGAATAAATTATACTCGTTATTATTGATTTAATGTGTGCCTGCACCTTGCACTGTAACCCGTACTATAACGTTCCTAATGGCCTGGTTCCTATATAGCTGGCTTAAAATCTAATAGTTTTCATTCATTTACTTGGTTATTTACAAGATCTACAAGTAAAAGCGGAGAGCGAAGAGAGGCGTCGCGAGATGCAGATGGGGGGCGGTATAGGGCGAGTGTATATTTGCGCGAAGCGCTCGTTGCGTAATTTAGCCTCGGTTGCGTGCAACGCATAATTTAGATTTAGGAGGCGAGGGCCGGGCTTTCAGTGGCGCGCGCACTCGCTGCAGTAATTTCATCGTAGGCGGCTGTATCTCAGGCCAGCGAGCGGCCGCGCGCCGCGGCGACGAAATGTTCCAAATAGGAGGAACAGCCGATTGCTTTTAAGCGAGAACACACGTGGCGCGCGCGCGCGCGACCGGATACTCTTCCTCCTCCCCGTTCGCTTCTTCGCGCTCGTTTTGCGCTCCTTGCTGATCGCCGATTCTCTCCCTCTTTCTCGTTATCGCTTTTTCCTTCCTTTACTGCTCTTTCCTCTTCTTTTTTTACCAACCGCCTCCCTTCCTCTCGCCGGAGCTTTTTCTCCGACGCCGCCTTTTCATTCTTTATTTTTCATCGACACATTGAGTCGGAGGGTGTTGCCGTTTTATTAAATATAAACGAACCAACGAGAAATACAATTAGAATACTTTCACCCTATATATACTCAGCCAGAATACCCTTAATTAATATGCAACTTGCTACACCAGCTATTAAATAGAATTTTTGTTAATCAATCAACATTATCTTAAATTACCTTTTACAGTCCCAGCAACGCTGATAGATAAATATGAAAATTCAATATTATCTATTAGGTGTATAAAAATCAAAGTAGAGATATGACTTACACAGAGAAAAAGCTTCGCTTATAATTAAGCATCGTGATTTATTAATTTTAAAATGATTAATATCTTTGATATGATTATAGTAAATATTTTAAGCTCCCATACCTTGTTGTCCAGAAGTTTTTCTGATATTAAAGGCTTCAACTAACGTTTAGAAGAATTGTCCTTAAACATAGGCGTGTATGAAGAACCAACTTATAGTTCTATACGAACTCAGAAAATTAGAATATGAGAGCCAGAATCCATACGAATGTCAGTTTAATGCTGAGCTACTTCACCGGTGGCAATGACAACAATATATTCGCCGGAAAATAATTTTTGCTGTAGTAGAAAATTCTTATTATTGCGGTTACGTTTATTTAGCGACTTTACTCTACGCTCCGATTTTATTTCAAAAGCTAACTCGCGAGACTGCGAGCGAATCTCCGCGTAATAAGTCCGACGGAAAATTTAGAGAACGAATATTCTTAATCCGCTGTCAGGCATATGACTTGAGACTTGAAGCTATCGACTAATAAGAGTGAGAGAGAGAGAGAGTGTGTGTGAGAAAGAGCGAGAGAGAGAGAGAGAGAGAAGTAAATAATAACAAAGCTCGACAACAATTACATGAATTAATGATAGAATTCAATTTCAATCTATATGATCTGAACAAAATCTGTCAATTATTTGGCAAAATAGAAACGATATATTTTCTTATTTTGAAAAAGTATCCCTCAGTATAGAATACATTCGTTATTTTGATCTGAAACTTTTATAGAGTTGTACTTTTTATTTCTTATGATTCAATTTATTTGTTTCTATAATAATATTTTAAACTAACAAGGAGAGTGTACAACCTGCGGGAAACGGATTTTAGCGGGCATTTGTGAGTAGATTTCTAGTATCTGATCTGAAATATTCTTTATTTCGTTAAAAAATGATGTCTCTTCTATTGACTGTCACTTTGCAAATATTCAAGATACAAAAACGAGCAAAGAAGATTATAAAAGTAGATACGGAATTCTACAATTTAAGCCCTTATTCGTTATTTTTTAACGAATCATCAGCGCTTAAATTTTAGCTTTTTGTGTCTACTTTTATAATCTTCTTTGCTCGTTTTTGTATCTTGAATATTTGCAATGTGACAGTCAATAGAAGAGATATCATTTTTTAACGAAATAAAGAATAT
>JAPYZP010001109.1:0-18411 GCA_030522985.1 Torymus sinensis | reverse complement strand
GCAGCAGCGATCGCGCGTCCCATCCATATTCATAAACGACGCGCGCGCGCTGCCCATAAATCAGCGGCGCGATCGAACAATGATCGCCATTAGACGCTAATAAGTTTCGCGCTGCGCGGCCCGAATGCGCGCCGGGACCTTGAGCCTCAGGGCTTTCACTGCGGGCTGCTGCCTCTTTTTATCTTTCTTCTCTCGCGCCGTGTAGGAGAATCTATATACGCCGCTCCGGGCGTTGTTTTTCTGCGTGCGCAACCCGGTCTTCAATGGAACGCGTGTTTATATACGCACAGTCTACATATATATATATGCGGGCGCGTTCATTGAGCAGCGGCTGCAGTGTTGTTTAACCGCAGGTGTTGACTTCGCAATTTCAGAGAGCTGCAGTGCGTCGGGTGTATGACTTCGTTATTCCAGATCTGTCTCGTTATGATTTATATATATATGTACCGCCTGGTGCATAGCAGAGCATAATTTAATCTTTTGATTCTATAAAGCGTAAAGGGGTTTCTGATTTTAAATTTAATTACTCTTTACTTTGCGTTGTTTCATCAACGTTATGCAATTATGAATCAACGTAATGTTCAATAAGGCACTGGTGAAAAAAATCGAAACCATAATACGACATAAGCAGATTGATAACTTTTTAACCAACCCCGAGCACACATTGCACGTTTATTCTTCCCATCGATAACCAGTAGAAACGCTTGCCAATCCTTCCTCGCAAATTCGAATTCGCGAGAGGCAAATCGACTACCTACCATCCCAGCAGTTTGAAGACCAATAATCTCTCCGTGCGCGAAGAAAAGGGAACTTCGACTCCCTTTCGATCAACACATACACATACACACACATGTACGTATGCAGCTGGCACTGCGCGCGAGATTAACTGCCCTTCGATACACATATTCTCCCTTGCCACTTCCCCAGGAGGAATCCCCGGGCATATTTTCACGTCTGCCGGGGCGCGTCTCTGCCGGATGCAGATAGCGCTAGGACTCGCGGCAGCGCACAATGTAAACGTGTACGTGTGTAGAAAAACGCGCACAAAGCGCGAGCTGGTGGCGCGGCTTGATGGGAAAGGCCATCCGCGCGATATACGATGTATAATGGCCCCGCGAGAGCACCGCTGTAAAAATATTGCCAGCTAAAATGGCCGTAGATGCGCGATCCTCGCCCTCGCACACACTCTCTTTCATTCTCTATGTGTGTATAGCTCTGCGGCTGTCCTGCTATCTCCGCTGCAGACTCGCTTTCACACTCTTTAGCCTCTTTTTCGCAACTCTGTGTGATGGCATAAATGCGTGTGTGGCAATTTTGCTGCCATTGAAATCGTCCTGGCCTTTATTGAATTGAAGAGGGTAAGAGAGCTTGTCCAAAGTGGCTGGCCTTAAACCGTAATAATCCGAATTTATTCTACTGAATAATTATAGATAAAATCTGTAAGTTATAGATTGACGTAATTCACATACTTTCTTAAACTATTATACCCAACAAAAAGAGTAATCTAATCAACGATTATTAAGATTAATTAATTAAGCAAGAATTCGCGCGAAATCTCCAGGCTGTCTTGCTACTGTACTCCGCGAACACATCTCCGCCGACATTCAATCCATCCTCTCCTCTCCTCTCTCCCTCCCTCTCCTCTTCCAATTGTGCGCTTTCCACTTTTTCCTCGCACGCGTGCATTCCCTTCCTCATTCCCTTCCTCTCCTCCTTCCCCGTCCCTATCTAAATCTCCGCGCGGCGCTTTTTTCGCGCAGACTATCGCGGTCCTCGGGTTACACACTGTGGCGCCTTTTGTGCGGCCGCGCGGGGGGATAAGAGCGCATCCTCTTTCTGTGCGAGAGCCGCTTCTTCCTCGTCCTCCTCCTCCTCCTCTTCTTCTTCGCGCGCTCGCTTGGAGAGGGCAAACGGTTATCTGCTCGCCGGGTGATTTCATCTATTGATTTTCGGCACACTGCAGAGAGGAGCTCGATTATTATTGCACGAGCCCGCGTGCGTTATATTATGCATCGCTTATATAAAAACCGCTGTGGGAATTTTCGCGCGGACGTTTTTGAGGAGCTGCTGATTTATCGCGGAGTGATAATGTAATTGCAGGGTATATTTAAACACGAGCTGGAATGGTATATTTTATGAAGCGAGCGCGTGCGCATATGTGCGTAATGATTTTCAAGGGAAGAGAGAGACTGCACTTTCCGACTTTTTATCCCGAGAGAGTGTATGAATAAAAGTTGTGAAATTCGATGTTATTAATTTCATGAATTTTATAATATTCTTAAAGTGAAGTTAATAATAAATGAAAAAGATATGCCGGAGAAAATATGATGCTCTTCGATATAGATTTAATACATATGACTTAATTTTTAAAGCGAAACTTGATATTAATATTATCTCGATATAGCATACAAAGTAAGCCAAGCGAAGATAATAGTTTGCAACATAATGCTCGGCGTGTCCTCTTATCAATATAACCCTCGCGGTCCGATCGAGTTTCAGAAAATAAGCAAGTTTCCACATTTGGCCGCGGTCCGTATATACTCAGCGCATTATCGCGCCTCAATTTCGTGACGGGGGGCGTTTATCAAAATATTCGCTGTCTCGCGCGCCACGCAGCATAATTCCCCACTTACGCGCCTAATTGCCCTTCATTACGTATTCATACGACATTTCATTAATTAGCTCAGGCTCCGAGCGTCGAAAAATCCCGCGAGCGCGAGAAAAGGGAGAAAAACGGCGCACGCGCAGACGAGCGCCGTGGAATATAATTTAAAATCTGAGAAAAACGAGGAGAGCGAGGAGAGGAGCGAACATCAAGATGCCAGAAAAATTGCGCCGGCCCCCGCCGCGGTTTAACGGAACTTGAGCCCGAGGAGTTCCTTTTTTTGACATTCTTGAGGAAGGGCGCGATGATGCTCGCCGCGTACACTGCGTGGGTATCGATGATAAAGAGAACATTCGGCGAGATTTAGTAGAGGCCGTGTTAATAGCTAGCAAATTGGCGGCGCCACTTATATGTATAAGGGTTCTCGATGAACTTTATAAATATCATTAAATTTGTTCTTTTCTAATGAAAATTCAGTTATTTCTGTATAAAGTTCATAAATTGGCGGGTAGAGTATACAACTTATTTAATTAAAACTCTATTTTAATATTAATTTAAGTTATGTCTGTTATTTTAATCAATTTTTCCGCACACAGTGTACACTCTAGATTAATATGGCGGAAACATTAAAAATTTTTTGCACTTTTCCGAGAAGCCATTGAATAAATTGAAAAATCTTAATGATTTGATAAAACGAACGCCGTAAAAAGGTATAATTTAGCTGGCCGGAGTGAAGCCCGTTTTTTAAAATCAGCGTTAAACTTTCAACGATTACAAGGTGTTTTTTACCTGCTCATACGCTTCATGAAAGGTTAAGTAGTTTTTTGGAGGTTTTACGTTGGTAGGTGATAATTAAAGAGATATGAACGGAGAAACGAGAACTGTAAATTTTTCGCCGGTGGCGGCCACGGCGCATCGGTTCGCGCTCGAATAAGTGAGCGGTGCAGAATTGTGCGTAAAACTCGCTGTGCTTATGTTGTCTGCACTTTGCCCGCGCGGATCGCACAAATCTTTCAGCCGAGGATAAAGAAATCCACCTTGTCCAATTATTTGCCCCGGTGTTAAAGCCCGGAGATATTTTTATTCGCCGCGGAAGTCATTCCTTTATACATCAATTAAGGACAAAGATGTGAGGAAATTGTCTTCGTATATATAGCTTGATAGGTTCATTTAGCTGCGCGAATGTCAAGTTAACGATGACCAGGTTATTTTATATGTGGATATGTTCATGAAATTTGTATAAAAAAAAAATAAATAATTCTAAAAAGTACATTTGAATTCAATTATTTCAGAACTGAATTCAATGTAAATCTAGTAAATAGAATATTTCAACTTACATTAAAGTTCGAACGGTGGTTATTTCAATCTTTGAAATTCGAGCTACGAACGATTCCCTGTATAATATGCTGGAGCCGATGAAAATGACTTTGAGAACGTAAGAAAAATGTCGATAACCCATGTCCATTATAAAAATGCCTAAACCACAATAAACGCTCGCGAAAATCGTTAATTCAGCGCGCCCACATAATGCAACCTGCCGCGCGCGTACGATCGACGATCGCATATCCCACTTTCGAATGATATCTCGATCGATCGTCCGCGCGTGGATGCGCGCGCGCACGCTATTTGCATTTTTTCCCTCAGTCGAAATAAAAGTCTAATTGCGCGCAAAAGGAGCAGTACGGCCGCGTAACGAGAACCGCCGAGGAGGGTGTATACATGTATATATAGGAGAGCATCGTGTGCAGGGTATATCGATATACGTGCGGTCGACGTGCAAACCGCAAGCCCGAGTGCCGAGGAAGAGAGAGAGAGAGAGAGAGAGAGACAGAAGTCCGAGGGTATAGACGCGTGTACGCGCGCCTGTGCGTGTATACGTGTCCTAATGGCCGAGTGCTGCATGTATTATTTATTTTCTGGCGGATAGCGAGCGAGTGGCCGCCGCTGCAAGAGAGACGCGCGCCGTAAACTATTCGACTGAACGCGAAACGGCAGTATAATCTTCGAGCGGCACGTACGCCTGCGGTATACGCTTTCGTCTCTCTTTTTTTCCCTTTTTACTTTTCTTCTGGCTATTTTCACAGCTTTTTAAACTTGATAGCTGCTTTTTTACGAATACGCACGCTCGCGTTTATAAGTGTGTTGTTTTATTGCTGCCATTCATAAGAGTGTTAAAGGATATTGAATAGAAGCGCTTGGAGTATATCGGTTTAAGACCAATTTCAAAGACTTTTATTTCACATACCTATGAAAAATGTTTAATACGCTCGAAAACTATATATACAGAAATAAAATGTTAACTCTCTTGGAGTTTTATAATTCCAGATGAATGTTTAAACCCCATGTTACTTGTCGCGCGCAGTAATATAAGAAAAGCTGCTGCGCTCATAATACGAACGGGAGGCGCAGACGCGAGAAAATTCGAGGGCGATGTCGAAAAAGAAGTCGAATATCTCGCGGGACTCGCGATCATCAAAGGGCCGCATATAACGAGGACACGTCGCCGGCGCGGATCCGGCAATAAATCAAGCCCGGCGCGCGCGCATGAGTCCTCGTGTCTTCTCGCTTCTCGCGCGCGAGAGAGGATCTTTGCTGCCAGATATATACTCCAGTTCGCACGCCCTACGTGAAAGCGAGGTGTACAGGACTTTTCGGTTAATATGGTGCACGGACATTGTTCGTGTGATGGATGTTGAAGGAATGACAAAGTTTACGGGGTGGTTATTTATTTTGGGAAAATGAAAAATGTTAATTATTGATTGTAGGATCTACGATTTATGATGTTATCTAATGAAAAGCCGATTTTTTACATTAGATTTGTTGATAGTTTAGCATTGCAATCATGTGGCTTATCAATAAATTATATTGAAAGAATTTTTTTCTTTTTATTAGATTTTCAGAAATACAAAAGCTTATAGAGTATAAATTAAGTCTAAATATAGAAGATTACCATTTAATTTCAAGTTAGTTACGAAAATGCTTATCACTGTACGATTACAAATAGTATTTTATCTTTTTAGCACAGTTAAATTTGCCACTAGAATCAGATAGCTTTTAAGATAGTGTTGCTGAAGATGAAACTTTGAAAAGGATACCCAAAAACCGGTATCCAAAAGTGGCAACTTTAAAAATACGCCTCATGACTTCATCTTTGACAGGACCCTGTCGAATATTAAAAATTTTTACCTATTTTGATTTTAGGTTAATATACTTCGCATATAATTATCCTCGAGCGTGTCGGCGCTTTGCGAGATTTATACTTGATAATTCGAGAACAATATTCGAATTACCAAATTCTCGGCTGCTTTTTTCTCTCCTTTTCGACGGCGCACAAAGAGCGAGCTTTCACCTCTCTCGCGAGTGCGCGCCAGCGAGAAAGCCAAAGAGAATAAGCGATCATTAATTATTCCAATAAAATCCTTGTGCCATCCTCCATAAAAAAAGAGAAAATCCAAAAAATAAAAAGCCCGCGACCGACTTCGGTGCACAGGCGCGCGCGAGCGCGGGATTGACCAAATCTCTCACGAGCGCAGGGGGAGACAAGTCCGAGTTTTATTACTCTCCTCAAATGGAGAAATCACCGATGCGGGAAGACGCGCGATCAAGATAAAGTTCGCCCAGTGTCCTTCGCGGGCTTGTCGTATTTTTCTCTTTTCACCCTTAATTTTTCCATGTAAGTCCTATCTTGTACTTCACTTGTTACTATTACTCTTTTTGTCACTCGCTTAACGTTTCTTTTTAATTCGATTTATTTCTTCATTATCAGACTTTATTTTTCTGCGCTATTTCGTTAATTGAATACTTTTTTTTCTTTATTTTTAAAACCATGACCACAAGACTCGTCTCTTTTTTATGTTGCAATATATTTGGTTGTTTTTCCATGAGTTCGTTAAAATCCGTCTGACAATAAGTATTACGTGACATCATACAGAATGTATCAATTAATATAAATCCATATCGATTCTAAACCGATTCTGTATTTGGTCACTTTTTACGTACCTTCTCTTTCGTTCCTTTTTAATTCCTTCGTCGCATCATCCGATTCCCTCACCTCCCCGTGCAGCTCCGCTTCTGTCAATGACATATCCACACGACTCCACGGCAATTCTCCACTTCTGGTCCAGCTCGTACACGCGCGGACTACCACGGGTCAACGCCCTAGTGACCAGCGTACGTCGCAATCTGCGCGCGCGCTCTCTCTCTCTCTCTTTCTCTTTTGTGTGCGATCATCGCGAGCGCACGTACGCCTTCGGCCTTATTTCACGTCTCTCTTTCTCTTTCTCTCTCTTGCTTATTCCCCAGACGCGCTGGTGCCTCGTCTCTCTTTTTATTTACCTGGGCGATGCTCCTCTCCTTTTTCGGGGCGCAGATTTATCGGTATATGCCGCGGCGAATGAAAGAGCCGGCAGAGCAGGTTGGTTCATTCATGAGTACTGGCCACAGCTGCCGTGAGTATATCGTCGTTCGCGTTATTGCGAGCGTATTCGCGCGAATCTGGAATCTCGCGAAGATTATTCTCTTATGCGACCGGAATCGATATGGGAGCACGAGGCACTTTAATTAAACGGATTTAAAGGGACTTGATTGATACGTCGTAATTACCTTTCTTCAATTTCAGGTTGACCCATAATACAATAAAATATTTTATGGGGCTAAGGTAACTTTTATAAATGTTATTAAAAATGTAACTTGATAAAAAAATCGACTATATTGATGAGGTGATAAATATGGTGAGGAAATTATAATGAATAAGTTTAACTGTAAAAACTTCGATAAATATTTTGCATGTTTTGAATTATAATAACTGGTTTTGTTTCCAAAACCACTTTTTCCAAATAAAAAAGCATATTTTGCTTGCATAAAGTAAGTTTTCGAATTTATATTTTTATTGCCTAAGACAAACAAATATTTTCACAAAATTACCGTCAAATTAGCACGTTTTCTGAATAGAAAAAAAGTAAGTCAAAATGTCCCTTGTCTTACGAAACCCGCAAAATTCCCCATTCAGCTTCAAAACGAACCCATAAAAGCCCGCGTCTACGCGAAGTGAGCATAATGCGTTTGGCCATTACCCGGTCTGCGTGGCAAAGTGCCGACAATGGAAATAACAATAATAACGTAATAAACGCTATATATTTTGTAAGTGGAAAATCATTCGACGTATACGCGTCCGCGCGTGCCTATACATATCTCCCACCCTTAAATTATCCCGGCGGCTCATTTTCCGCGGCGCGCCGGCGGTCTATTCTTCTCGAGGCGCGTGCAAGCTCCTCCCACGCGACGGCTCGCGTTGTTTCCGCAGCGCGCACGAGCGATTACCCCGGCCCGATGCTTTGCTCTTTGCTTTTACCCTGCGGAGTCGCGGTCGTAGTTCCGCGCGCGCTCAAGTTTTACGCGCTCCGGGGAGCGTAGCGAGGCGCATGCGCGACGTGACCATGCCGTGTCCTTCCCTTTTCTCGCTCTTCTAGTATCTTCAAGCCCTTTATACGCTTGATCTAGTTTGGATTTCATAAATCTTTATCGTTTTCAATTTACTTTACTTCGATAGAACTGAGGGTGGAAAATTATTGGCGTTAAAAGTTTTAGAATTAAGTGCTGCTCTATAGTGCTTTATACACCGAGAAAAAAATATATTATTCGAATAACATTCCCAATCTGGAACTTCTTTTGATTCAGAATGATTTTCTTTTCAAAGCCAAAGTTACACTTTGACAATAGAGTACTAATATTTTTATACGAAATGATTTTTATGTACAATTAAGAAAAAATATGATAAATATATTGTTATTATTTTATGTTTATAAATAAAAACAATCATATGGTTTCATCTTGCAGCCAAAGGACTTCTCTCTTGAGAAAAAACTACGTCGCTGCTATGCTATTTGACCGTTAGAATTATATATACAAAGTATATATACATATATAAGGGGATATAATTTCTCTAGTCAAATATCAAAACAAAACAAACATTGAAGTAGGTTATTTTGGAACTTGTACTCTGTATCAATACACTTTACATCTGACAGACAAATAACAAGAACTAATAAACTGTATTAGATTCATGAATTGATTCAAAGGTATCACGTTTAACTTGAGTAAAATTTTTATTGAGTATTTAAATAATTTATTATACGAAAATACTATAAAACATATCAACACTAACATATTTAGTAAATTAAAATGCATATAACGCATAAATTTTATTGATATAATTTCTAGTGTCACTAGCGTGTTCCGTGGCAATAGTGGAATGTACGACTAGTTTAAAAAGGTCGCAACAAACCCTAAGCGCACGTAGAGCATCCCCGAGACGATTTCGCATTATGCACGTGCGCGTAGTCGCGAGTGACGTTCGCAATGATACCCACTCGACGTACACATATACCGTTCACCGCCCAAGGATCATCTCCCCGGCAATGTTACAGATAGATGTATAGGGGATCAGTAATTGCTCTCTCTCTCTCTCTCTCTTTTTAATTTCAATGGCATGCGTCACTTTGTTCTGCGCGCTCTTTTCTCGGACGACGTATTTCGCAGAGCGAATATTTGCCCTTATTCGGAAGAGTTTATTGTTTTTTATCACTTAATTAAATAAACTTTCTTGGTGATTAGTGGGATACTTCTTACGGAATTTCAAGAAATCGTGATATTTCCGAGAAATGCGTTTTAAAGTAATTTTTAATATCTTATTCACGAATAACGGAGAAGAGTTTTGTATCTAGTAAAAATTCCTATTTTTAATTGTAAATGAGGGACAAACAAAAATATAATAATTTCTTCTGACTCTGTCAAATACAATCAAATATAGTAATTTTTTTCAATAAAAAAGTAATCAATAAAGTCAACTCTGGTGGAAATTCAAAATAGTTTATAACTATAATATAACTATGGCTTTAATTTTAGAAAAACTTGCTAAAAAATGGAAATTTCTCTTGTCAATTTTCTAGCTCCCGCAGTGAAATACGCTTGTTCTCCTATCATTGCCAATCACAAGCTTGTTCTTGAGTATTTTAAAGATTTAAGACTCATCAGTTTCTTTAGTCTGAAAATTGCTAGTATACGACATGCAGTTATGATAAGGAGTCAGAGAGCCAAAATCAGATGGAGAAATAAAAGTTTTGCTGAATTATTCATAGAAGGAGTACAACAAAATGATTTTTTAGTTAATGTTATTATTTATATTTTCATAAACTTAACTCAATGCACTTTATACTCTTTCATATACGATAGAATTAGTAAGTAAATCAAATACGAATATTTTGGTGTGACAGCAATCTACGTAATAGGCAAATTATGTTCGAAAAATTGTTTTATAAGCTAGCTATTTTCTAACTTCTTGGCCATTTCATATAGTAGAATTTCTACCAGGCGTTTGAATTAACTGCAAATATTCAACTTTCAAAACATCATTCTTATCGCATCTTATTTACGATATTGCCAATTTCCGAATAAAGTTTTAATTCAGCCGCGAAGAAGTTTTGGATGTTTTATACTAAATGTATCAATGTAGAGAAGAAGCATTACGATGCATTATCGAGTAACAAATGACATTTCAAGACAATTTTAATGCTAATCAATTTGCAAGCGTATATCTATTCCATTAATCTTCGTTATTTAAATATAGCCGCAGTCGTTGTTTCAACCTAAAAAGACAAATACCTCATTTGCATGCGGAAACCAGAATGGCACGAGAGAGCGTATATAGGTTTAATCTCTCCCGCGAGAACAGTTACACCTTATAAGAGTTTATTTAATTTCGTATTAACGCTAATTACAGTGCAATTAATCAACATCTCGCAGAAGATTAGCGGTGCGGGGCAATAAGTCGATTATTAGACGGGTGAAAAAGTAAAGCACACGCAAATCTCGTTAGATCGAGCGAGCAAACGCGCAAAAAAGCTCCCATTGGCCCATTAGCATGGCCCGCCGCTTGCGGGAATCGATTTCTAATAACTCCACTTGATGGACGAAAAAAAGAAAGAAGGCGACGCAAGGAATTCGAGAGAGCAAGTCAGCGACCTTCGACGTATCATTCCCACGTTATGATTTAATAGAACGGAAGCGTCGTCAGTTTCGAAACATACGTGTGCTGCCGCTGCTGCTGCCGGGCGACAGAAGATCGGCGGCTCTGCTCGCTCTCGCGGAATATAAAGCCAAAAGTCTCATTATGCGCCCGGCGCGAGCTCGTCGATCGATCATCCCGCGTTTGAAAGTCGCCTCATGCGACGCGCCTATATAATCAAATAAACTACGGGCCCGTGGTATATAGAAAGTATCCTCTCCTCTGCTATACTGCTATATGGCTTCGCGCGCCCGAGAGCCGGTCGCGGGGATATCTCTCATGCATTAATCATGTATAGAGATTTCTGGCCCAGCGACAAAGCGAGAGAGAGAGGGAAGAGCGCGTTATATTTAGGTGGGTTCAACAAATAGTGCTTGGCGCGATATATATGGGATCGATGTATCGCTCAGCGGTTGTTTTGTGGGTGAGCGCTATTGGTGGTCGCGCCGCTTTTCGCTCGCCATGAGAAAGAATTCGCACTTTATAATCGACCGTGGCATTTTACTTTTTATTCCTTTTATCGTTTCTATTTCTATACTCGGGTATAATATCGGCGAAGGAGGCAGAAAAAAAAATAAAATTTGTTTTTAATGGAAAATTGATTAGTAAAGAAATTTGAACGTTTTGAATGTAAAATACGTGGGAATAAGCACAGTCCCTGGTATATTCGCGCGATAATCCGAAAATAGCAGCACTTATTGCGCGAAATTGAAGTCGAACACGCGAAGATTCTAAACAATTTGCGATAACTCCGCGAGAGCGAGCGAAGCGCATAATGATTCCTAATGGCTTTGTTTAAATCCGTTTTTACGCAAAAGCTCGCGGGCGATGCTAATGCCGTGCCGTACGGTATATATTGTGTGCAAGCGTGAAAATAACTCACGCGCCGTGTGGACGGATCGTGAATTATCGTATAGCGATACTTTGGCACTATACCCGCACACGTCTAGTCCCGCCAATTACACTGTGCGCGAGCGCGAATCGGCTATTTTGCATACGCTAGCGATGTCGAATGGTCTAGTTTGGGAATAGAAAGTCCAGGATCTTCTGTAATCGTCGCGTGTTCAAAAGAGTTTCGTAAATCTGTCAATGGATGATGTATAGGAAATAAAAAACAGTTAATTATAATTATGAGTGATTTTCTATACTTTTAAATTTTCGATCAAAGTGCTTATTATTTCTACCAACTATATCACATTTTTTCTATGACTAATGATAGTAAATGGAATAACAAATATTTTCATTCCAATACATGAGCTAGTATATATTTATATTTAATTATATAGCTGAACCGCAATGATCATTATCAAGTCATTTATTCTTCATTAAGAGTTTGGAAAATTTTGACAATTTCTCTTTCATAATTGTGCTATATTCATGTAACTTTTTTTGAATGAAGAATGGGGGGGCTCCACGGATTATCATAAACAATGCCTGTCGACATCTTCTCGTGCTTGCCATAAATATTACGGTATAAAGCATGCAGTTACTAAACTGTTTATTAACAGCATATACAAAAGAAAGGAGTAGTGAAAAAATATTATCTGTTGTCAAACACTGATATATTAAAATAATGGAATTATTGAGCACTAATAATAATTTCAACTGAATAATTCTATAAGGTATATGTCACGCACCGGCGATGGACGCCAATGATTAGCTGGGCCCTTCTGGTCTAGAAATAAAGGATTACGTAGTACATGGTATAGAGACACTTATCTATGAAAAAATGACCGTTGGAACATCTAAATTAAATTACGCCTAGCCATCATACCATCCGTAAAAATCCAAAACCAATCACTCCACCGGCAAAAATCACCTATAGCACAGAGCCGCTCTTTAGCCTTGGTAAAAAAATCTTCACCCCTTCTCTCCTACAACAAGACCAAGCGTAACCCCCACGCTAAAAAATCCAGGAACACAACATCCTCTCGAAAAGTAAAAGTATACATGCACACTGCGCCAGTATGACTCTGCACTCGATAAATCGCCGCTGCCCTCGCGACGTACAACAAACAAAGTCCTCATGCTCGCGATTATTGCTGCGTAACGATCACTCGCCGGTTGCACAGCACTGCAACTCCACTGGGGGTTAGCTACGCGCACACGCGACCTGTGATTACTCTGCAGGATTTTAATCGTGGCAAGACGATTAAAAAATTTCCTCCGCGCGCTCTCTGCGTTATCGATAAGAGCCGCTGTGAGAGAGCGATGATAGAATCGCGCGCGGAGGGGGATTCCAAGATATCGGACGCGCGAATCTCGATTCGAGAGGGAGAGACGCGAAGAGATGAGTGCGCACGTTGCGCTGCGAGCACGGGCGCAAGTTATAAATTATCATGGGAGGGCGCTGGGCTGATTGTTGATACGGGCGAAAGGGAGGAGATCGCGGCCAGAGCGCGCGGGCTGTTTGCTCTGGATTTTATCGAGTTTTTGATCGGGAATTCGCGCCTATCGTGATTTATACTTTCCAAGATTTTCCGGCTCATGTTTTAGTTAACTTGAAGGGGTTCATCGGTGGTTAGACTGAATGTTGTACCAAATGTACTGCATCGAATTTATATGTGGATGATGATTGACTTATGCTGTAGTTGTACGAGAATATTCTGTATAAGTTTACTTTTCAAAGGTATCACATTTCGTCGACTTAGAAAAAAAAGCGGACCCATCCATTTTTCTTTGGAAAAGCGGTCACGTCGATTTTTCGTTGGAAAAGCGAAGACGTCGATTTTGTCTTGAAAAAGCGGACACCTCCGGCCTGAATTTTGTTCTCTATTAGAAACGATACATTTGATAAATGTATTATTGAAGAAACGATATACCAGAAAATACATAAATAAAGTATAGAGCGAGCCAGATGAGTTTCCAGTGCCAGTTAATCTCAACTCAAATAATACTAATTGGAAGTCCGGCCCAAACTATGCGCTTCTTCATCTAAAATCGACGTGCCCGCTTTTTCAACGAAAAATCGATGTCTGCACTTTTCAAACCATAAAGCAACGTGTCCGCTTTTCCAACGAAATATCACCATGTCCGCTTTTTCAATCAAAATTCGACGCGTCTGTTTTTCCAGCGAAAAATCGATGTGTCCGTTTTTTCCACTAAGCCGACGATTTATTTAATATAAGTAATAATAAAATTATAGAATTTTGAATATATAAGTGTGATTTTTAGAAAAAAAGTAGAAATTAAGCATTTGTATTACTTATATTAAAATATCAAATGAATATTTGTTTAAAAATTTATTGTACTTTACTCTGGTTAAATAAATAAATAAGAAAATTAAATAAATAATTATTTATTTTATTAAAAAATATTTACTCAATTTTAATGAACATGTTTGAGTGAAGAATGAGCCTGTTACTTTATGAAGAGAACAATTATTTCTTATACAGTGCAGTCACAAGGACGAAGAAAGGAAACAACAGAACCATCTGTGAGCAGCTGGAGGCACTTCAGGAGTAATGACTACTACAGAGAGCAAGCCTCAGTACGGTAGGAATCTTCGTTACCAACACCGAATACAGTCGCTACTCGTATTACCATCCGACCATCATACCTTTCATTGCAGAGTGCTGTTACAGAAATCTTCTGTTATCAACAAAAATTTCATTATCCACCGAATTAATTTACAATCAAATGTTATGTGGAACGACGTAAGATACTGTATGCTATCCGATTGAATTTAAACGTTATACTCATGCAAAGAAAAATATGTACACGCTCAATAATAGTAAAATTACCGTTTAGCATACAAAAAATTAAGGCTATGTACTTCGAAAACGAAAGATACTTCTCTTTATTAACTCGAACTAATTTTCTGAAAAATAAAATTGTCTTTTCTCAAATAATGTTAAAACTATATTAAAAAAAGAATTCGTTACAATAACATTATTAAAAAAATTATACAACTTTCATTTTTTTAAATAAATTTTTAAATCCTTATAATTATAGGAGGTTACTCGTATATAAAATGTTTAAATAATTTAAAGAACATTTTATATTTATTGCCACATATAGAGTATATTTCTCAATACTTCATGTTATCCAATATGTCGTAAGCTGGCGCAATGATGATTTTACTTGACCAAAATATTATTAAACTCTTTTTTATTTTTTAATAATATCACATTTGCAAATGTAACTTATTTAAATTTTATACATAACTATAACAATATAAAACTTTATTATTCTTAGGATTCTTCAGTTAAATATTTACCTACAAGATTCTTCCGTGATTCTAATTTGAGTATAATTTTCTTATGCATTTTTTATCAATATACCCGTCTATATAAATAATATCAAAAAGAATGATTTATAACAACAGAAAGGGCAACTTATAAGCTTAACATAGAAACAATAACTATAAGAAAGAGGATATATTGTTTTTCACTGCAAGTTTGTAGACAGCATTAAAAATCAATGCGTTAACGATCGTTTCACTTTTAAAATCCATAATCATTCAATCATTAACCACGCGTAAAGAAAGCACCAGGCGAGCAAGTAATCACCACCAAGCAATATTCAAGCGCATTTGGCGCTTTAACTACTCTTCGTGCACGCGTACTCTCGAAATTACAGCCTCTCTTTCTCTATCTTTCTCCGTTCTCCCCCACCTTCATTCTTTATTCAACCGACAAGAAACTGCACAGTAAAAACAAAAACGCCACTTAAAAAAGAACAGCACGGTTTAAACGAAAATAAACGGGCAATAATGGCAGTGATCGCTGGGCCCCGACGACTGCACAAAGAGAGAGAGAGAGAGAGAGAGAGAGGCGCAGTGGCTCGATGACGACCTTTGACCGTGAAGATCAAGCGAGAGAGAGAGAGAGAGAGAGAGAGAGAGAGAGAGAAAGACGAAAGCCTCGCTTGCACTGCACGAGGCCGTCAGGCCGGGCGCACGCGAGCCAGGCCCTCATTCGCGCCCCGAGGCACGCGCCCGCTGCACTACTATACCTCTCTCACTCTTGTCGTCCCCCACCCCCGTGAGCTCGTTATTCGCTCGCGGGCCCGCCTCTCCCCACCACAGACCCACCGAGCGCCATTGGTCGGCACTCGGGCCCGAAGCAGAGAGAACGAGAGAGAAGAACAGAGACGTTGCAAATCAGTATGCGTGCGCGTACCACCTATTTCAAGTGCGCGTCGAAACGAGGAGAAGAGGAATGAATCGGAGAAATGCGCGCGCGTGCGCTTGCGTGCGTGATGATGCATCCGTGGATACGAGTACGTGTATGCGCACGCGCCGCGGGTGATTCGCCGCACACGCGTGTGTTATTCCAAATATGCCAGTTCGCGGTTTCGATTTTTCCTTGCTTGTATATACTTTCGGTTCCTTTCTTCTTTTTTGTCTTCGCTGCAGAGCTATTCAGCAAATGCAACTGGGGGTAATGGGGCGTGTGCGCGAGGGGGCATCACGAGATCGTTTTGCATATACACGCGGGGGGGAAAGATCATCAGGTGGAATTGAGTCTTGAAGAAGTGCTGCGCATGTATTTGTACGTGAAAGCGTTTTTTTTGTTTGTTTTTGGTTCTGTATTAGTCTCGTTTTCCATTTTACAAAAGCTTTCAAGAATTGAGAAATTTACTGCTATTCTTTCGAACTTTAGCTGAAGAAAAAAATGTTACCAAGACGAAGACAGTAAAAATAGCATAAATCGCCCCACACATGAAAGTTCCGAGAGAACAGTATCGGTAAAAATCTAAAATAACGATAAATTCAATCGTCAAAGGTGTATCCCTCGACGAAATAATTACATAGAACTACGGGTACCCGCAACGTCGCATCGATAACGAAAGAAAGGCATAACGTCGATACGGTTTCGGCGCTCGCGCGCGCAGCCGTCGCGCGTCTCGTCGGCTTTATTTTTTTGCTACCGGGAAGGACGCGCGCGTGCAGGCCGTATAGAAAGCGAAAAAAGCTCCGAGCGACGATCCGCCTTTAACTGTCTCGCGTCGACCATAAATTCGGTCTGCGCACCACGCGTGGAGGGAAGGTGCTTACACACAAACGCGCGTGCGCGTGCGTTCAAAATGGAGCTGTGAGTGTGGGTCGAGGCGGAGAGAGAGAGAGAAAAAGGAAGGAAGAAGAGACGCGTACACGCGAATAAATAACGAGAGGCGCGAAGTAAAATGCAAACGAGAGCAAGAGTTTTTAAAGCTCCGCGCACGGAAGGTATATACCGCAGGAGAAATGAGAACTCAGTTACAAGTTTTTGCAGAGCTGTGGTAAACATATTGCGTTGATGCGAATAAAAGTGTGAACTGCAAGTGAATCATTTTACGCAGTTTTTCGTCCATCAGTCTCTATTGAAAAGAAAGATTTCAATATTATTTTCGGAAATTCAAAACATAGCGATTGAAAATTAGATTGGGATGTCATTTATATATTTGAAATAACCAACATCTTATTTCCAAAGAATAATAAAATTTATAAGTTTTTGGACTTTATTTGGAAAAATATTATTTAAACACTGCAAAGTATTTACTTCTTTATGACAGGAAAAAATTTCAAGTCTATGCGGTGCAAAAAATAATGATAATGCGTTGATTATGTTACTAGTTTTCATATCACAAAAAATATTTTTCATTTTTAAATAATACCAATTTGAGAATAACAATTTAAATATCTGCATCCGTTATTTTCACGTATAGAAAGACGTATAGGTACGTACGGCGCACCTAAATCACGACTGGATTTGTTTTGAGATCTGCACGCAATCCTTCAAGTTAGGGAGAGAGATAACACGGCGATATTTTCGGCGAGGGGCGTTGAAAAAGGCGTAACCCTCTAATTATAATTGCACGACGAAGGCATTAGGAGTGCTAAATGCCGGTTACGTCTACGTCAAGGATCTGCCGCCTTTTCGGGGAGGTGCTATGTTGTTCGCTGACTTATATGTGCCAACAATGGAATGTTTCGTTTATTTAGGTCCTAAACTTTTTTATAAACTCCAACGCTGTGTATTCAGCCATGATTATTAATTTTGCGGAATATTATGTAACGTTTTATGAAGCTATTTTTCAGCAATTATCTGAAAATTAAATGGGAAATCCCGTAATAATATTTTTATTTAAAACGGTAGAATTGAGGAAATAATTTTATAAAATAACAATATCAATATGTTTCACATAATTATGGTCAAATAGTATACGATATACTAAATGAGACGCGAGGCCATTATCAAAAACAATATAGAGCGATCAGACGAGATGAGAGACGTGTCATCCCAAACCCAACATTGAACAACGTCCGCGATAACATTATCACTCCAGTGCACTCGGTGTAATTGCAACAATTCACAGCGCGGAATTAATATCACGGCGTTTTCTAAACAGTCCGACGCATGCACGCTAACCTGATAGATGACCGGTCGCGCTTGGGCTTGCGGTGCAACAGGTATATATAAGAGAGCGCGAGCGATTCGTGGCCCCTGATAACCGTAATTACTGCGAGCGAGCGCGCGCACGTGTGTCATTCGCGAGCGGCGAACAAAAGGGCCCCGCAGGTACGCGTGCGAGTGGCATTTATCACGCTTTGCTCTCTGCCCCCTGCGCGCTGCTCCCTCCGACTTAGAAAACTCCTTGGCGTGCATGTTTGGGCCCTGCAGGCCTGTTGTTGCTGCTTTCTCCCTTCGCATGTATATATGTCTCTTACTATATATTATTGCGTTTCAGATTCCTATGGCCACAGGCAGGGGTGTTTTTCTCATTTATCTTTATTTGCTGCAATCTGTATTTCGTTTTA